>CAEFZY010047491.1:0-80400 GCA_903066815.1 Brachyrhaphis roseni | reverse complement strand
TCCATCCATCCATCCATCCATCCATCCATCCATCCATCCATCCATCCATCCATCCATCCATCCATCCATCCATCCATTTTCTGTTCACCCTTGTCCCTAATGGGGTCGGGAGGCGCTGGTGCTTATCTCCAGCTACGTTCTGGGCGAGAGGCGGGGTACACCCTGGACAGGTCGCCAGGCTGTCGCAGGGCATGTTTGGGATCATTGTTCTACAAAAACGTTTCATGCTTCAGAGTACGGTGTTAGTTTCCACCCACACATGCTGTTTTGAATGTTGGTCAAAAAATGTAAGTTTGGTATCATGAAACTAGAGCACCTTCTTCTTTAAGTTTATGTGCGTTTCTATTAACAGTGGATTTCTGATCCCTGCTGATCTCTTAAGGCTGAATTTGTGAAGTACATGATTGATAATTATCTTCCCACCTGAGAGATGGACCTCCGCAGCTCCTCCAGAGTTACAATGGGTATCATGGCTGCTTCTCTGATTAATGCCTGGCCTGTCAGCTTAGGTTGACAACCAAATTTTGGCATGTTTACTGTTGTTCCATAATCTTTCTTTTTTCAGATGATGGATTGAACAGTGCACTGTCAGATGTTCAAAGCTCCATACAGTAGATTGCTTCAAAACAACGTTCTGCTTTAAACTTCCCCACAACTTCATCACTGACTTGTGTGGTGAATCTTGGTTCTCATGACGCTCTTTGTTTACCAACGTCTCACAAAAAAGCTGTACTGAGATAATATTACACACAGGTGAACTGTATTTGCCATGTGACCTCTGAAGACAATTGGTTTCACCAGAGAAGATAACATTTGTGGTTCTTATTTTGGTAATGCAATGCACCACATCCTCCTTATGTTCTGTAGGTTAAGTGCAGAGATGAGATGAAACATCAGCTCATCGCCACATCATTTAACACTCAAAGGTGTTTCCAGTGCATGGGCACATCCACGGGAGAGATCAGCAACCCCACTAATGGTAGTTCGTGGTTTAACCATTTGTACCAGTGTTGTCGCAGACTGTGGTGTTTCATGCCTCCACAGTGGGCACAACATGACTCCATTTTGAATTTCAGACAGGGGTATGACACATGCTGAGTCTGTGCTCTGCCTGAGGGTGAGCAGCAGCTACACAACACAAATTCAGGAGTAAAGTGACATGTAGCAGTGACAAATGTAATACAAAGCAGGTTTATTATGTTCTAATAAATGAAGGGCGTAGGAAAGATAACATACGACTAGAACTCACCAAGTGTTTTCTTCTGATGTGTATCTCAGCACATATTGACCAGGCTGTACAACCCCTGAGGGACATGGTAGTCTATAAATATTTCATAAGATAACTAGAATAGTAACTATGTTTAGTTTTTGTTTATATGCTTTAGATTGAGGTAACATTCTTTTCCTGGAAAGACGTACAAAGCTTTGCTGCAGATGCTTCTGATCATCTGTAACATTATCAATCTTCTGCTGAGGTCGGAGAATATCCTCGTGTGTGTTCTGCTCTGTGCTGAGAGAAATGAGACACTCTGGCTGCCCTTCGGACTCGCCGCTCTTAAACTGCCTCTTTTTTCACAGCTTGTCAGAAGACACTAGCTCCCCTTCGAAACCTGATTTTTGTTTCTCTGGCAAACGGACTATATGGAAGAGTTAACAAAACAGAAAAAAAAAACACCTCCTCACACCACCATTTCACACATTCTCCCCTTCACCTGACAAGTGATGTTCTACAAACACAGAGGACTAGCAATAACAAAAGAGGTCACCAGTAAAAACTAGACTCCTCCTTTTGTGAGTTATATTATTAGAACCACAAGAACAGCTGCTATGTTCATAGAATAGAATGATGATACAACAAACTTATCATAATTGTATAAACACTTAGAATTGGATTCATAATTATAACTTATTCTAATTTAGCCTAAGCTGAATAGAGGCTCAGCAGACATTTGGTTAAAATGCCTTTCGCAAGTTGCAGTTGAATCAAACCCTTTCAGTAACCAGCAACAAGCAAGATTAAGGTCTGATATTTGACCATTCTTCTTGATTAAATTAGTAACGTTCACTTAAATTGGTTGGTTTCCCCAGCTGGATTTACAAAACCTCTAAAACCATTTTTGATGTGTGTTTAATATCCCTTAAATTTGAGGTAAAGTTGAATCATTTTGATTTTGTCCACCTGCAATATCATTAAATCCATTTTGTGCAAATCACCAGCCAAACGGATGACTACTGTTGATCTAATTCAAAGAAATTTAAATGAGTGTGTGCATCAAATACGATTGTATGTAATATTTCTTACAAATTCTTCAAAAATAATATTTTTGAAATGGAATTGTGTGATCAGTTTAATCTACCTATTTTAATTTCAATAATCCCTTAGTTAGCATTTTGATGCATAAATGCATAAAAAAATATTAAAAATAATAAAACAATATGACAAAAGTTTAGAAATCTACAAAACAATCCTCCCTCCAGTCAGTTACCATAATCGCAACTTCAAAAATAAACCAAACTAACAACTCACATTAAAAACACACTCTGAAAACATCCATCGCACCGTCTTAAAGGGATTACATTTTCACTTCCTGCTACCAGAAGCCCTTCCTGCTGGTTGATGCTGTTCATCATCCATTAAATGTTAAAGATCACTACAGATCATGCTGCTGATTACATGAACACAAAACCATCATCAAATCCAGACAACACACTTCCTGTGCATGCAGAGAGGCTGCCTCGCCACTTCCAGAGAGTAAACATTCAGGCACAAACAGAGAGAGAAACACAATGTATTGTGTAGTGGTTATTATACATTTAAAAGCTTTACAATCCAAAAATTAAAAACATATCAAACCACATATCAACCTTAAATATTTTTTTAAAATAAATAAATAAATGTTTTTTTCTAAAAACTTTTGTTTTTAGAAAAAAAGAAACAAAAAAATCTAACTTTTATGAGAAGGGACTGACTAAAAAACAGAGTTTGTGATCTTAAAACAAAAAAAGGGCATTTCTTGCACAATCAGTGTCTTTCTGCAGCCAAAAGAAGTTTTCTATTTCTTTTCTTTTTTTTTTAAGTTGCTCATTCATGTTTGGTCAATTTTAAGAGTCACTGTCAACAGCCTAAAGAGCCACATGTGGCACCGGGGCTGCAAGTTGCAAACAACAATTTTAGCCAGAAAAATAACAACAATTTAGATTTTGATGTGGTGGATGTGGCTTACAGGTCAGGGCAGGATAGGCTTAGGAACAATAGAAGTATGCTACAAAACCTTTCAAAAACATTTTGTCTTTTCCATCGTGAAGTTTTCAATTGCTTGTTTGCTTGTTCTGTAAATGAACACGCAAACAAGAAGAATTGTAATCGCTATGTGTTGCTAACAGTGCGAGTCTATTAGACAAGATGTGTAGCTTATTCTGGTGGCTAATGATACCAAAGTTAGTATCTGATTCATATATGACAATTCTTCTAACATTGACGGTTTCTCAGACTATTTTTTCTTTTATGTGGACATTTAACTTTTTCTGAATAACATTCTACTTGCCTGAGCAGCTTTATCCTATTCTGTGTTAAGATTTTTTTTTTAAACCTTCATCATATTTGTAAAACCTAAAATTATGCCATACGCATTGTACTGATAATGTGGTTTGTGCCACTTTACCTCTATTTGTAAAAAGAATATGAGCAACCTTTTGCTTTCTCTATAAGATTGCTGCAAATTACGCACATATTGTCTGTCTGAAAAATTATTTCATGAAAGTTCTTTTGATAAAACACGTTTTTTTAAAAGTTAATTGCTAAGATAAGTTTGAAAAGATTCTGTATATGTCAGATGGAAAGGGAAGGGGGGGTCACAGCATGAGGAACTCACAAGGGCACCACTGAAACAAGACTCTTCAACAACCACTGAACAGCAAACAGTGACAAAGAACACAACAAAAATGACAACAAAAAGGAAGAAAGGAGATTATGAAATATATAAATAAAAACATACAATTACCTAATGTGACGTCCTTCCAATTATAAACAGAGCCCTGACCTTTCTTCTCTGTTAAGAGCGAGGAGTCAACTAATAAATAGCAGGTACTCATCAACTCTTTTCTCTACAGTACAATTGAATTACCACCCCTGAGAGTATCACCATCTTCTCTCTGCAGCCTCCTGTAAGGCTTTTGAGAGACATGCAAAGAGTGAGTTCAGCACCAAGGACAGATCCAAAACAAGCTAACTGACATCTGTATACTAACAATAATGATAATTGAACTCAGATCACCCTAAAGCGTCTCCATCGTTATCAAAAGTATTTTAGCCCATCAAATTAAGTGTCCGTTCTTTTGCAGAAGGGAACTGACTTTAGGCAGGTCTGGATGTTTTGTGAGATGGGAGCAGCTGCAGGATCTTAAGCGAAATAATTTGCAAGAATTCCTCCTTCTTTATTAATTTTTCCATCTCTACACCACAACACTACCCTGCCGCCATGCTTGGTGGTTAGTACAGGTGAAATTAACTATTTCAAATATTTGTCATGTACTTAAGGCTAAATAGCTTGTTGTTTGTTTTCTCCAGTTAAGAGCGGCTTCAGCACCACAGACAGCTCTAAAATAAGCTTACTGACATTTTTTGACTAATTACTAAAGTTGGGGACAAACAAAACAACACAAAGTTTTGTATTAGCATTGTTTATATTTTTTAGCATTGTTTATATTTTAAAAAATATAAACAATAACTTTCTTAGATTACAGACAACACAGACTCATTCTGAGACCAAAATACATATTTAAACCTCTCAACATGAGAATAACAGCATGTTATTCTCCACACTGTCCAGATCGTAGTCACTCATGGTATTAACTTAAAGCATTTTAAATTGCTTTTTTTATTTTTTATTTTGTGGTGGATTTACACAAAAATAAAACCAGTCGGCATTCAGAAAATATTCTCCACCAACTGACAAACATTTTAAATGTTTGTTCACTCAAACTTTTGCCCTAGCAAGAGTTTTCACAAGCGTTTGATTGGTTTGATAAATCCTGTAGCCTTGAAGCCACAGTTGCTAAGTGTATGATGCCCAGTCTTCCACTCATTAAATAAAAAACAGTCTGTTGGTGTGAACACAAAGTTTTTGTAAACTATGACTACTGTGAGTACCGCAGTTTAACAAACACATAAACAAATCCTGTTCCTCACTTCAGCAAAGCATTCCCTAACATAGAGGGGCATTTATGGTTGGGTCAAGATGTGGATGACTTGGAAGACGATGGGAGCTGCATGGTCTGATTGCTGATTTGATGTTAAATAGAAAAGTGCAGATAGCAGATCTTCATGGTCCAGTTTACTTTGACTAACCACCAAAGTTAGTACTATGTTCTTAAGCAACACTGGGTTCTCCAAAGAGGTTAAGTTGCTCAAGGGTTAATCGTTAGTCGTTTCCAACAAAAAGCCGTTTCAGCATCATGAAGAGCTCCAAAATCAAGCAAAAATGACATCTGCTACTTCACCGCTGCCATCGCATAGAAGACCTAAAATCAACAAGCATTGCTGCATGTCTTTTGGCAGGAAGAGATGTTTTGGAACGACAGCAGCTGCTTGGTTGGAGGGGGGATGTTACAACCCAATGCAGCAAGCAGCACTTTAAACAACCCCCCTCCCTGAAACGCATCATCCTCCTCATCACCACCACCACCATCATCACAGATTGGGGATGCCAAACACCTGAAGGTGGCTACCAGATACTTCAGTCAGTTGGGAGGCCAGATGCGTTTCAGCCTCAGAGCAGATTTGATGAATGATTAAAGGGACCACATGCACCTAATCCCATGTAGAAAGTGGAATGCTCCTCCTCTGTGGGACCGTTGGTTTGTCGGAGGGAAAACAATGACGCTAGAGATGGCTCTTTGCTTTGCTGTGACAACCAATTACATAACTGGAGCTCTGTGGAGTGCTCCCATTAACATTCGCGTCCATTTCCCTCAAGAAAGACTCAAATACATCACTACATGACCACTAAGCAGCGCATCTACGTCCATTAGCCCCATCTTATCCTTTAAACAGCATAAAATGTCACGTTTTCAGACTGATCCAAGTTTATATTCGTTATCAGATTTAGTCATTTCACGCATGGAAATAAACCCTTTACTACATCGCCATCGCCTACATATTAAACAGTAAGAAATTAATTTTGATCAGCATTTTTCTGCTCAGAAAGCGGGTTTGTTTTATATGTGAGGTCTAATTTGTACAATCCTGCTATTATTCTAAACAGAAAACAGCAATGCATAATTTTACGATCTGGTCTGAAAACAGGACATCAGGCAGAGTAAACCAGCATCAGACGAGTCAACAAAGCGTACAACATTAATTCAAGGTGAGGCGAGATGGACCATCTTCCCCCATGGCGTAAGCAAACAACGGTACATCATGTAATATGACGCATGAATAATTACAAACTGCAAAAGGCAAACAGAATCGCCTCTGAATTCTGTTGTACTCCGTCAGGTTTTGCTGCATTAGAAGCAGCGGTGAAACGTTAGCCAACATGATGGAGAGTGATGCAGATTTCTCCATCTCGCCCTTTCCTGAAAGGATGCTCTGCTTCTTATCCCTATGATGCACGGACGTGGCGGCCAGTAAACACTTACCAGAGATGCTGCTTCTGGTCCTGCCCGGTAGTGTCTGCTGCGAATCAGACCGTATTTTCCCCTTGCAGTACAACAGAAGGTGACCCTGCGTTCTCTCTGCAAGACTCTGCATCCACGAGATCACGATGCACGCAGCAAGGGGGAGCTCCACGGCACAGGCGCGCGCTGGGGGGATGGCCCAGCTTTTACTCTCAATGGACAGTAGAAATAGACTGCAGGGGGGGCGGGGGGGACGAGTTTGCCAAGTGATTTCTAATTTCTCCTCTTAGCATATAAACGTATGGAAAGTAAATCAAAATATAATTATTAAGCAGTTGTCAATTTTGTGATTTTTTTTCTTGCTATTTCTTTATTGTTATCGATTAATACTCTGTTACTTAACTGGAACGACACATTCTTATTTATGATATAAAATAATTCGGAAGGAATGGACGAGGAGAGCGTTAAATGTGACTTCCACTTTCCAGCCAATGGAATGATCACGTTGAGAGGAGGTGTCCCCCTCCCCTTTGCAGTGTAGGCCACGCCCACATCTCACTATGCCCGAAAGGAGGAGGGAAGGTGGGAAAGGAGTGTTTTTGTTCTGCGGATGGCTACTGACTCATCCACTCAAGAACAAAAGAACGTTTTGCTCACCTGTTCAGTGTTTAATTTGCTCATTTACAGTTCCTCACGAAAGTGATGGAGCTTCTTGAACCTTTTCACTCTTTGCCTTACCATAGTCACAGAAGTCAGTGTGTTTTATTAGGATTTTATATGACGGATAAACACAGTTTAGCGGATGACGATAGGGGTGTTCCAAATTATGTGTCAAATAAAAAGTTGAATCTGAGTCAATATTTTGTGGTTCCACTTTCCACTGCAAACACAGCTGCAAGGATTTCCTCTATTATGTTGCCAGCTTGCAAATCTACAAACTGAGACTTTTGTCCATTCTTCTTTTCAGCAGTCAGATTAGATGAAGCATCTGTCAAGTGAATGTTAGTCTTTAAGTCATCCAATAAGGCCTCTTTACCTATTAGATCAGATTTATTCATTTATGTTAGCTTTACATCCTTGTTCTGCTGAAGATAAACTGTTGCTGTAGTTTTAAGTGTTTCACAGCATTTAATGTGTTATCTTCAACATTTGTCATGTATTTAGCTTCACCCATTTTTTTGTCAGTTCTGGCCAAATTCTTTGGTTGCTGGGGAGCTGGTGCCTACCTCCAGCCATCACTGAGCGGGAGGCAGGGTACACCATGAACAGGTCACCAATTCATCACAGGTCAGCATAGAGACACAGGACAAACAATCATGCCCACACACTCACACCAAAAGGCAGTGTAGAAAGACTGCCTTTTGGTGTTAAAAGGCACCAAAGTTAATCTGATGGTCATATGTTTGAACCATGATTCACAAATATTCAGGGAGAACATGCAAACACCATGCAGAAAGATCACAGGACCTTCTTGCTGTAAGACGACAGTGCTCCACTCTTCCAAAAAGACCAAATCTGTGGAGTTTGACTATAACAGGCAAACCCCTAATTGGATATTCTAATTACGGTGCTTAGTTTTATATATCTAAAAAAAAATGATATTATACAATGTTAGGCAACCTTCACACTTAGATATACTGATCCTCTTTTACATGTTTCATTGTTATTTCTGAGGTGCAGCTTCCACTGAAATAAGGCGTCCTGTCAAAGCCATTCAGCATCAAACAGGATGAAGAGAGAGGGGTGTTTTCTTCTGCAGACTGGAGGCCATTGCAGACCTTAAACCAGATCAATCAGATGATGTTTTTTTTTCTTATGCATATTGGCTCAAGTGCAAATAAACTGCCACCAGTAAAAATTGTTTATTTTATCGCTTGGGTTATTATCTGAAAAACGAAGTCTACATGGTTTATCACACATTCATATACAATAAACACAATCTCAGGTGAATGACAAAATGTAAGCAATATTGCATATCTATATTACTTGAAAAACCCACTATTAACATATGGGTTACAGGTCATTCATACGAGAAAACGACACACAAATTAAACCTTTTTTTTTATACTAACATAGCTTGAACATATTTCCTAAAACACATATTTAATCATTTCCTCAAGTTTAGTGACATCTAGTGGCCAATTACAAACAGTGCAACAAACAAAAGCTCAGAGGCTGGAGAACTATCAAGACTTCTTCAAATGATTACAGAAAGTCTGACGTGTTGGATGCATCAAATAAAGGAATTAGATGTTTTTGGCCTCTCACTCCATCTTCTTCTTAAACTTCTTTATAAGCTGTCGGATTAAAATTTATTGTTTAAAGGTAAAATACAAAAAAATAGTTTTGATATTAAATACTATGTATTGGACAGTACTCTTGTATTTTCTGATGGTTGAACTGGCAAAGAGACCTTTTAACAGTAGTGGAGACACAAGAATGATTTACACAGATTCCTTGCAAGATTTTGTTGAAAAAGTGGACAATTAGGACACAGTTGCGGAAATAATGTACTGACACTGCAAAAGACCTCTTTAGTATCTCAGACATGTATCTGTTTGGTTTAGACTTTTCTAACAAGAGTCATAGCAACATAATTTGCTCTCTGTTCTATTTTATTCTTTGAAAGTAGAGCTGCCAAAAGAGCAACCAACATTGTAGTTCATTTTGAAATGACAAGATGTGGCATAACTCTTGTTTGCTTGACTTTTTATTTTTTAGATTCATGTTGACCAGCAACCAACATTGTAGTTCATTTTGAAATGACAAGATGTGGCATAACTCTTGTTTGCTTGACTTTTTATTTTTTAGATTCATGTTGACCAGCAACCATCAGATAGTTGTGCCTTTATAAAGCTGTGGAAACAACCTTGGTATCTCTCTTCATCAGAACTAGCAACTGAAAGCCCGAACAAGGTATTTTATCTGTATGACTTTAAACCTGTCAACACAACCTTTTTCCAGACAAAAAGATTATGAGATTAATGTTTTACATAATTTCACTGACCCTTGTGGTTTACTTGTCTGAGAAAGTTAAATATGACTATAAAAGTGGAAGTTATAAAGTTATACTTGATCTGAACCAGGACAGTTTGACCATTAAACAATCTAGATGAGAAGCTCAAGTCTGTTGGTTTGGACTCTTTGCTCTCTTATCTTATTTATTTATTTTCTTTTTTCAGATTGGTGTCGGGAAAACATTTTGACAGTCATTAGGAAAAAAATCCAGAAAGATCTGGGGAGAAAATTTATTGGAGGCGACAAAAGACTTAAGATTGGGGGAAAATCACATTCAACAGGACACCAAAACAGTCAGAGCTAAAATGGAGTTTTAAGTGTGCCAAATACTTTGTTCATACGTGCACTTGGAGTCTCATAAAGTAATAGGATTAATATATTAGACCTAAGTCCAATTGAAAACATTGCACTCATCCAATCTGACTGTGCTTGAAATATTTTGTGGAAAAGAACGGACAAAGATTTTAGTCTCTAGATGGGGGAGTGGATACGAATTTACATATATTAGATATAATTTCCTTCCTCATCATAAATATACAATACTTTGTGTTGGTCCATGACGGAGAATCCAAATAAAAATACATCGAGTTAAAATCACTTTTACTTTTCGTTGCTTCGCGTGAGATCAGTCTTTTATTTTGAAGGGTTCAAACCGGAAGCTCTTACACTGTTGTCACTGGTAGTGAAAGGTCGTCTGTCTGAAGCTGGTGAACGTCAAGTCTTAAAGGAAAGAAGGCTTTTTATTCTGCAGAGTGAGTAAGAATTGAGCTAAAATGAGTATAACATGTTAGAGCAGGCCGTGTATTTAGTCTTACTGACCGAGTAAGTTATATTTATCGCAGTTTAATCACCTTTTTTGCGCAATGCTGCAGGAAACTCACCATCAAGTTACAGCAGCTAAACAGAAATTATTTGTAGCATTGAAGCTACTTTTATAATAGCAGTCAGGTGAGGCGTAAAGGTAAAATTTTACTTATAATTTTACCAGGAATGCATTGGTTTAGATGGCGTGTCTTTCTTTTTTTAAGCAAGTGCTAATTGTGGCAAATCAGTAAAATACGGCTTGCTAACATTGGCCCGTTTCAATCTTTAGTCATTTAATCATTAGTTTCAGCAGCATGACTGGTTCTCTTACTCCTAAATCTTCCTCTTTCTATTTATTTTACACTTTCCTTGCCAGACAGACAGCTGTGTACAGACCATTTCCATTTTTGTTTCCTTAGATTGCTCGCTGATTAGGGAGGGCAGTGATACCATGTGGAAGTCACATGAACGACGAGGATGAGGCATAAACAAGGGGGCAGCCTGACGACAGAGCCGCTGCAACACAGTGTCAGCCAACAGGAGGAGGAGGAGGGGGGACTGGTGCCTGTACAAAGATCCCCCACACAAGCAGGCCCCCTGTGGCCCTTTCCCCCTTGAACGTTAATTAGGATGAACAGCACTACCACTCAGCCCCCTGCCCACAAAGATGGGGGTGTGGCGGTGAGCTATGTGCTGGTGCCATTCCTTCTTATAACTATTGCTGGAATTGCTACAGTTTTGGTAAGTAGCTCATCAGAATGTGTGACATTAGAGACTTAGAAAGATGCAGCTCTCATACACTTTTTATTTTGTTTGTTCTAGATTTTATGTCTGCGTAGGAAGAGGAGGTGAGAAAAAACTTAGGGTATTGATTAGCTGGCACTCCCTCTTACTTCCTCAGTCTGACCCATTGATTTCTTGATGCGCTTTATATTCTGCCTTAGGATCGACAGACTTCGGCATCAGCTGTTACCTGTTTACACGTATGACCCTGCAGAGGAGCTTCATGAAGTTGAACAGGAGCTTTTGTGGAGAGAAGAGGACACAAGGGTAGGAGATGCAAACTTTCAGTGACAGCGTCCTTTGTAAATTAAAGAAAAGGTGTTTACTATTATATCGGATGAGGAACATCTTTAGTTGGATTCCTGTAAATCCAGAGTGAAAATATTTTTCTCAATAAAACCACCATTTTTCACTTTGTATTTGCAGAGTGTGTCTTTGACAGTGTAAAAACATACCCACTGGCATCTTTAGTGGCAACATTTGGCTTTAGACTTCTGTAGTTCCTCAAATTGCATGCATCTTCCCCTTTTACAAATTTAAATCTAAATGCAACAAACAACACAATAATAGCAGGCAGTGTTGTGTCATCACAGCTTTTCTTTCAAGTTCAAACTAAAATCTCTGTCCCTGCCCACATTAGTAACCTTTGACTTGTTTTGGAGTCAATTAAGTACATCATCTGCGGACATGTTGTTTTTACAGCGTCTTAAAAAGAACAGTAAAGGTATAAAATTTACTTTTAGCAGTTTCCAGTTTGAGGACAAGTATAGAAAAACTTTGGATTTCTTGAATTCAAGTTGTATTTTATTTATAAGACCATAAATTTGATTCAGAGTATCTTTGTGTAATCTAAATAAGGCCACAGTTGGCCTTGAGTTTAAAATTTTAGCCTTAAGTATACCAGGGGTACTTCAGTTGATGGAAAATTGTTTTATTTGCACTATTTTGTTTTTACTTGGTCCTTGAAACATACAGATAGAATATAAACCATGTACAAAAAGTTAATGCAAATTTTTATCACGTATGAGACATAACAAAACATCAGATTTCATCTTCTCTTTGCTTTTCAGACTTTTGAAGGCGTTAATAACATTAACTTGAGGCAGAGAATCAAATAAATAAAATCTGTGTGCAAAATACCATTCCTATAAATTTTAATAACTTGATAGAAGTTATACTAATTATCAGAAATTTAAGTATTTCATAATAGGTTCTAACATTTGTATTCAGATCTATGCTTAATATTTGGTTCACCAAATGTTATAAATGTGTGCATTCTTAGGATTTATGTAGCTTCTGGAGCAATGTATCTGTCCTATGTGTAAGTGCATGATATTTCCTAAATAATTTTACATGTACTTCTTTCAATCCTGTATTATACTGTTAGATTTCATATTCGCTATTCTGTGATAATCCACTACTTCTTTTGTGATGCACAGTCAAGTTGGAACTCTACATGGATTTAGGAATTACGCCAAAGCTGATCTATAATAACCTACAAAATTGAGTTGATTTTCAAAATGTAGTTGTTCTAAAAATTTCTTGAGAAACGCAAAAAGGTTAATTGATTTACACAGCATTACTTTTTCTCATGTAAATTTTACTCATCTCATAGCCTTAAGTCAATAGATTCAAGAAAAAATTGTATTATCAGCTTCACTGCTACCACTGCTGCACAGAGTTGAGTTGAGCACTAGATGGTGCTAGAGAGTTACTCTTTAAGATATGGCAATATCGCATCTCTTTCAGTTTCTCATGTTAAGACATCAAGTGCTGAGACAGAAAACTGTTCAGTATTTACATCTTATGTTATAGAGACTGTTTATTCTCCTAAATTTGTTGATGTCCAGTATGTTTTTAACAAAACTCAAAATCTGCAACTTGGATTGTTCCCTTTTGGTCAAAAACTTCTTCATGAAGGTCGGAGGAGGTTTGCATATCCTCACTGGAAACCTGTGACTTAGTTTATCTGTTCTGCTGTGTTCCATGTGCACAGATTGTGCAAGGCTGGGCAAGAAGCTATCAACAGCAGCAACCTCTTCTGTCCAAAGATGTGACTGCTTGATGACAGCTCAGCCTGGCGCAGGATGCTGAGGAGCGAGAAGACAACCTTCAGACTCAAAGATTGGCCCGTCTTTTAACTCATCTGTCACATTGCTCTATTTTGCTCCTGTTGCCTATATCCCAGATTACATCGGCAATTTAAGAGCCAAAGTGATGAAGTACTTGTTACTTATTTATTGGAAATTATTTATTCAAATACATTTTTACTGTCATGCTCTGCAGCACCAAAGTCTGGAAAAGCAGAAGACAAAGCCTCTTGTGCATTTGGTGTTTTGTTTACATTCTTAATGCTGTTGTGGGCAGCTTGTGGCAAGCAGCCTTGTTCCTGTGGGTTGCAGTAGGCATCCGTACTGCTCGCATAACTTGCTGCCTGCGTTCACTGTGGTAGGGCTGCGAATGTTATGTACTAGTTAAACATCAGCGCTCAGATCTGGCGTGTGCAGAGGTTGTTTGCAGAGCAATAGCGGCTTCTTTGATGAAACGCCTTTACGATTACAAACGCAAAGCCCCATATTGATCCGGTGAAAATTGGTAAAGAAAGCTCGTTTTTAATTTCTGTTTTGTTTCTAGTCAAAGGCTTAAAACGTCCTCCTTTTGTTTTGTTGCTTTGAACAGCTGCCTTGGAAAGCTTTATTTTATTTTGTCCTGCTTTGCCAAATTCTGTGACTCTTAACAATGGCATGAGATGCAAAAATCAGGAGCAAATAACACCAACTTCCTCCCAGCTCTTAAATGAGTTGTGACTGGATCTGAAAATATGTCCTGGCTTCGAGGCATGGCACCAGAAAATTTACATCTGGCTGAAAAATCTGCTCAGATGAATTCCATACGTCTGACTGTTTCCAGCACTCAGGAAACCTTTTACACATTATAAACTTTTGCCTTTCATTTGTTGAATGTAAACTTAACTGTGGGTCTGTCCGTGTTTATGGAAGGCTTCACAGTTCTGGTATTTGGAGCCTTTACATACATTTTTCATGCTTGTCAGGTTTCTCTTTTTAATCATATAGAAATCTTAAATGTACCACTCAAAGATCTTCATATATCTTATCTGGAATGACTCGCATTTAAGAATCCATCTTTAGGTGACACTTTTATCTATGTGCTATTGCTGTGATGTTGGAATTTTTTTCTTCTCCTTGAATGCAGTTCTAGACAGTTATTGAAAATGTCAGTAATTCTAATAAAGTGAAACTGATATTACAGGTTAGTATATTTTAAGCTTTTTATTTTTACATAACTGTGGAAAACCCTCAAGTTAGTGTCTCATAAAATGTCACATGGGTGTAGGTCATTCTATCAGATACGATCATTATGAGAATGCGTACCTCATACACATTTGTTCAGGTGCATGAGGTATGCAACTTATGTAGCAGGGATAAAATGATTACTGATTTTAATGGCCATGGTAATAATGAACGTTACTGAAAATCAGCACTACAGTCACATGCAGTTACAGTATCTTTAAAACAAATTAGTCTGTTGCAGTTTCTAGCACAAGACAGTAAACAGAAGACAAGGGTTAGACCGTTAGACCAACTGCAAAAGGCTTTTTTTGAAGAGGAGACTGTTAAACAGGCGGAGTGCACGGTAATCAAAACAATATGGAAAATTAAGAAGGAAAAACTGGAGTTTTCCTTACGTGCAAACCATATTCCTTAAAGTAAACAAAGCTACCTATACCAAGTAAGGAATCTGTATAATTTCAAATTCTAAATAATTTGATATGATTTAAAATTATTGGGATCCACCTGTACTTTTGATCAGACTATGCTGCCGCTTCTTAAAATATTGTAATACAACTTTTTTTCAAACGAGTTCAAATTAGGGGCATTAGTACAATAAACATGACAAAAATGACAAAGAAAGTTCTCTTTATTGTCCATTTCTGATACAAATTGTAGGGCACCATAGAAATATAGACATTGTACATTTATATAGGTGTACATTAAAAAGCATGATCCCATCCTATTGAGTTTACAGTATATAAATCAACAAATGCATGATTTAAAGAGAAATGTCTAGATACAGTTGTGTAGTTGGAAGGGGACAAAGACAAGAGACTGTACGACTTTAATGGAAACAATAAGAGCAGCACTGTGCGTTAATGCAGAATGCACAGCGCCTGACTGAACAGTGAAGAGTGCCTAGTCTACACAAACTTGCATTTGTCCATGAAAATCCAACATTTCAGTGCAGAAGAAAAAATAAAAACACACCTGCTAGTCTACCACAGTCAGCGAACACAATTGTTGAGCTGACAGGTCTCCCTGACTTGCTTCACACATTTAAAAACCTGTCTGCAAAGTCTGGCGCACAATTACATTTTACACCTAGTCAACATGATCAAAAAGATGAAAAAAGAAAAACTTAAATCTTGTCAGAGGTTACATACAAAATATAAAAACCAGTTGAACGCAATCATAAGGTGAAGTAAGCTGATAAATTGAGGTATGAGAATCCAAGCTTTGTTTTGCCTGTTTGCAGTTTTCCAGGGTTTTGTAACTGAGGTTGTAGCAGCTTAGATGTGTGTGTGGGGGAAAACCCAGTTAAGTGTACTATGGATACAGGTTCCCTGACAATGAAACAAAAAAAAAAAAATGTAGTAGACACAAACAACACACATCTTCAGAAGATTAAGGAAAGTAGGGTTACCGTTATGTTACTAAGTGAGGAAGAAGCTAGATTAAGCAGTGAAGGCTAAATGGAATGAGAAATAAAAAATGTACAGCCCTGTTGGATAGTAGTGCCACCAACTATCCACTATTACAATCATACTCCTTGTTTGACCAATTGCAATGACTGAGTGAGCGCATGAGGGAAAAAGAGAGGGGGAAAAAAAAAAAAAGTAACCGCATTTGTAAAAGCTCCCTGAAGAAACGACAGATTACTTTTCAGCCTAAAACTCTTTCTAAAAATATACCAAAAAGAATTGTTATAAAACACAAAAAGCAGCACACTCATGGTTTCTCTTAAATGGTATATAACCCAGAG
This sequence comes from Brachyrhaphis roseni, assembly GCA_903066815.1. NCBI lineage: Eukaryota > Metazoa > Chordata > Actinopteri > Cyprinodontiformes > Poeciliidae > Brachyrhaphis > Brachyrhaphis roseni. The sequence goes on along the minus strand of CAEFZY010047491.1, from coordinate 64,119 downwards.
GAAAAAACTGCAAGTCTGATCAGAGTATTTTGATGAAGAAAAAAAAAAAAAAACCCATCAAACTTACTTTACATCTCCCCACTACATGCAAAAAGGACTGAGAATGTTTTAAGCGTTTCTTAAATCTACACTGCTCTACAGGAAAAAAGCGGTCAGGTGGAAGATGCCCAGATCTGTCCAGAGTTTGGAAAAAAAAAAGAAGAATAAACTCGACACGAAACGGACACCTCTACCATCAGTAACCTATGCTCATCCTAAATGCTGAAGCTCTTCTCCATCTAGAATACAATGCAAAGGATAGGTTAACCACTTCACTCACATGTAACAAAACTAAACAGCAAATGGGTAAAAAATTACCTTTGTCCAATACAAAAACAAGAAAGTCTATATGTTCTACTATCGCAGATGCAATAAATGACACTAAGCAGAGGAAACATGTCCTAACGATCTTTAGGGGAGACTAACAAACATCCAGGCTCTTCAGAGCACACCTTGTCCAGTATAAAAGACTTGTGATAACATGACCTGTAGAAGGGCTGTTACCTGTCATGTAATGCTTAGATCTATGCTTGATCAAGTCCATTTTGTTTAAATCCAGTGCTGCTGCATGATATATGTACTGTGTTAACCCCACCCTTTGACAAAGGGGAGGGCTTTGTCGTGAACAGTGGTCAAGTGGTGGCACTGGTGTTGATACAGCCCAGTTTCTGGATAACAGTAAGTCAGTATGTAGAGTGAGGTAGCATGTATTGAATTACTGGTCATCTTCCTCCTCCTCTTCCTCAGATGATTCTTGGGATGCCTTTTCCTCCTTCTCCTGTGACAGAAAAAGTAAAGTCAGACTTTCTGCATGCGCCCACAACATACAGGGACAAAAGAAAATGTCTCTGAAGCGGCAAACAATTGCTGCCTGTGATTCATGCCTTGATGTGACTGTTTTTTGTCAAGTGCCAACTTGGTTAAAATAAATTAAATAAGTGTTCTTTGACAAACCACTGTGGCATGGAAAAGCACCCAGGGGAAGGGTGAAGCATCTATAGTGAAAAGTGATTCATCACCGGTGAGTCATAATGAACCATCCTGTTTTTTTTCCTCTTCTACTCACTTACTCCAAGTTGTTCATTCATAAAATAAATGAATAAAAGAAACAAACCAAAAAAAAAAAACAGGGGTGGGCCATGTTAAGGAGGGGACTTTTGGGTCACTCCTCACTGTGACTAATGCAATCCAGATGTCTCCTGGAGTTCATCCAAACAAGTGATGCACATCACAATGTTACTACGAAACCTCAAATTCTTGCCTAAGGCCACAGATACTGTGGAAAAAAAAATCTCTACATGTTAGCACAATCAGGTGGAGACTTGCAATAAAGAAATGGCTGGTCTGTATGAATGAATCCCCAATTCACTTGGCTCCTTAAAAAAGAACATCACCCAACAGACAGTCATACCAATCACTCACTCTGGGACAGAAATGGTTTAGGGTACCGCTTGTGTTGACCAGCTAATGTTGATTCTAGCTGGTCCATTTCAACCACTGCCAATTTGCACCTACTTTTGTTTTATACATGTAAAACCATTTCATATGTTTGTTCTTGATTGTAGCTAAATTTTGTGTCAAAAATACTAAAGTTTAAATCTGTTTAGTCCAACACTCCATGTATGTTTTTGATGAGGGACTAACATAACATTATATAAAACTAAAATAAAGTTGATTTTGCATAAGTCTGCCCCTCTAAAAAAATGTTGCTTTGAAACATGCATTACTCTCTAGTTTCATTTATTTTGCTTTGGATCCCTGTTCGGGGCAACCGACTAGCAATAACAGATCTGAACCCTTGAGTAAAACCAAAATATTTAAACGGGAAGATATTTATTGGAGTCATAAACTCAGATTTGAGCAGCAAACTTGCCTCCTTCTTGGGTCGTCCCCTGCGTTTTCCTCCTGCAGGTGAGGCTCCCGCACCTTTCTGTGAAAGAAAACCGCAAAAGGCCACCAAGGCTGTTACAAGATTCTCATCATTAAGTTGTAATCTCAGTGAGTTGTAGAGTTGCAGGCTTGAGCACAAAACAAATTTGTTATAGCACATCGCCTCTAGGTGGCACTGGAAGCACTACAACTGGATAGATAGAAAGGGGGCATCGGGTTCATTGGCTATTATCTGGAAGGCCGACGGGAACTGCACACAGGGCACTCCAGTTCGCTGGCCACCTGGTCCAAGGCGCAGAGACAGCTGGTGAAACCGAGCAGAGACACAAACCATTGCTCCTAAACCTATATCAGTGCACACACATGTGTGCGTCTCCTGAACTCCCTCCATTCCTCCCTTTCCCATAGATAGCAGCAAGTGAGAGCACACAGGGGAGCTGGAAGGGTTGGGGCGAAGGAAGAGGGGAAAAAAAAAAAAAAATGTTGTTGCTATGGAGACGACGGGCAGTGAAGAACTGGGGCTGTGTGCCTGCTGGAGGCAGAGGGGGCGCTCAGTGTCAGCATGGAAACAGTCTTGCGGCCGCTGCACCTGCACCGCACAGTGCATGTGACAAGCTGCAGGAAGCTGGAGGACAGGATGCACCGAGTGAGCATCATCACCCCCGCCCTCTCCTCCGCCATCTTCCACACAGCCATAGCCCCCCCCCACCAACCCAAGGGTAAAGCAGCAAACCAAGATTCTTTACAGTGGGAAGCAGTCGCCATGCTATTTCTGACACCATTAGGTGGTAGCCAAAAAAAAAGAAGAAAAAAAGAATCAAAAACAACAGCCTGACATCCTTTAGACGGATGAGGTTAGCTGGTGCTACAAGCACTCCTTAACCAAAAGGGATCTGGAGTTTCAAACAGGATGGGCTTATTCTAGAAAAAAAAGATACATCAACTGCCATCTGCAACATCTTTCTGTATACTTTCAGTTGCAGCTGAAACTCCCATTCTGAGGAGACTTACTTTGCCCTTTCCACCAGCTGCCTTATTTTTGCTCCCCTTTGGTCGCCCTCGGGGCCTCTTTGGAGTTGGGGACCCACTTGCCTCCTGAAAGCAAACAGGTTGAAGTTAACATACAATAAACACGCATGAAAATGTAAGAACATTCACTGTCTTCTCATTTGATGACTTAAAGTTCCTTGGCACAAATATGCGTAACAACGTCAAACACTTCAATGTATTTCATAGAATTGAAACAAAAACAATTTAACACTCTGATAGGCATTTAGGGAAATACCATCACCATGTACAGTTAGGTGAATTCAGCGTGGCATGACTCATCCTTTCATGCGTACCTTGTGGTTAGAAGCCGTGTCATAGCCGACTTGTCTACTGTTGCATTTCTGGAGTGTTTATCACCACAGCTCTTAGCAACAGAGGAACTCAATAGTAAAACACAGCAGGCTGAGGGACATCTATATGATCCACTCTGCGCTTCGCCTCTGCTATGTCATGCATCACAGTGAGGGAGCGGGAGTGGGCCTGGAGTGTGGAGTAGTGGGGAGGGGGGTTAAAACCAGTTTAAAGGTGTTGGGTTACTGGTTGCTTGCAAACCAGGGATGAAGTTTATTGTAAACCTCTACACTGATAAGCAACTGAACAAATGGCCACAAGGCCATCCTGGAGCTGGCCTATCTAGATTCATTTCAGTCTTCACCTCAGGAGGACACGGACATGTATGAACCTTTTATCTGCAATTGGATGCAACAGATGGCAACTGAGGGGGTTATTTTGGTTATCTGCAAATAAGACATGGAAATCTATTTGGAGGTCTTATTACATAATCCTTGTTCTGGTGCGAATGAGGTTAGTAGTAGTAGGACATGCAAACGAGACAGAGCAGGTAGGAGTAAAGGGACACTACTTACATCTGAGGATTTTACCTGCGGCTGCTTACGGGGTCTTCCACGCCCTCTCTTCTCTGCCCCCTCCTTATCTTTCGTTGAGACTGTCCCCTTGTCGCTCATGTTTGCTTAGCTTTTCAACCTATGCAATAAAAATAAAATATATATATATCACACTGGTTGGCCTTGGTGTAAGACGAGGCGTCGAATATACACACAAAACATGTAGAAATGAGGAGTAGTCGAGCCACTAAACTCACTGACCGCAACAACAAACCCAAATGACCGACCTAACCGCGCACTGTTTAACTCAATTAATCCGCGCTTATTTCCAGCTCTATTTTTGTCTCATCGGCGCGCTGCTACACAAAAACAGATTGCACGATACTGAAAGGACACAACCTGCAAATGACTATTGCAAACCCCTATACGAAACCATGCGTAGAGGCCTCGTTTTTTCCTCTTTGCTGTAGCTGCCGTACCCCCACGATCAGGCCTGTGCACACAGAACTATCTCACAGCAGGTCTGCACGCCGTGGCCGCGGAGAGATCCGCCAACACACACAATGGCTGCTGTGTGCTCGTTTGCATTTGCAAGCTAGGAACCCCGGCTGAATGCTCGCTCGGATTTTTCTAAAATGGCACTGAGGAATTAAAGCGGAGGAGGCGGCCGCTCAGCGGCTAAAACCCCGAGCCGAAGCAACAAAAGACGGCTTCACGTTGAGCGCGTGCAGCCCTCTCCCGCCGGAGCTAGGGACTCTATGTAAAAATAATTAAAAAAACACTGCATTGAATCATTTCTAGCTTAGCACATCTCCTTTTATGCACCCACCTTTATTTCCAAGGATTTATCGCCTCCGTCTTAAAATTAAAGCCGAATTGTTTTCCTTTAAGCACAAGCTGGTTTGTATGCGGCTAACCGGTTAAATAGCCGATCATAGGCTAGAGCTTTTATTCGTCAGATAACACACAGCCCGCCCATTTAAACCCCAGCTCATACGGCTTTTAAACAGCAATGACTTAAAATAAAATAGTTGCTTTTTTTAGATAAAAAAAAAAAAATTATATATTTTTACCAGCAGGACGAGGAGTTTAATCCAACGGCATTCAACACAACGCACGTGCGGCTTCTCTCTTGCAGATAAAGGAAAAAAGGCGCCGGACAGGAGGAGTTTTTGGACAATTTAAAGAGCCGCCCTCAGGGGGAGCAGGAATATTGGAGGGCGGAGATATGATAAATGGGCCACCAACAGTACGACGAAACCCAACCCCCTCCCACTTTATTGCTCATTGATTCTTAAACTTTCCAGGTTTAATCACATAAGACCAAACAGAGGTGCAAAAAGTTGTAGACTGAAAAAAGGAAATGAAACCGAAACAGAACAGTTATGTTCTATTATTTCCGGAGTGAATGTTATTTATAATTGCATGCATTTGCCTAGCATTACATTCCACAGTCTCCAACCATGAACTATGACCTCCCCCAATGTAAACAGGAGCTGACTCAGAGAGAGTGGTCAGCTTCTCTGCTCAGGTGAGAAAATAAAAAAAATGTTGCACAAAATGTGCTAGGTCAATTTCCTCCCTTTGCTAATTCCCATATAATTTCATACAATTGTGCCCCTTCTTAATAACCTGCTGTACCTGTAAGTAAATTATCTCATACCTTGCTATAATTACAATATTGCCTCAGACTAATTTCTGCACTTTACTAGGTTGTATCCCCAGTTCTTTTCCATGTACTGCCATGTCATCTTTTCTAACACCGCATCAAATCTTAAACCATTTAATTCCCTCACCTCTTAAGTTTCTTCTTGACCTACACATAATTTTCACAAAGTGGACTAGTGCACAGTTGTTTATTTGCTCATGACTTGTAGTTTGAGCATTTTCATGATAATGTGTTGTAAGCATATTCAGAATGTCCTTCATCATCCTTTTTTCATTTCTGTCACCGAAACACTGGTTTTCTGCTTGTTGATGATGTTTTTGGTCCAACACTATAATGGTTAATTTACATGTAAATTAATAGAATTTTTCAAGTAAACTTGATGGCTGTCTTAATTTTTTAAAGTAAGTATATTTTTAAAATCATATATTTGACATGTGAGTACATGCTAAATTATATCATGCAAGTTGAAGCATAGATTATACATAAATAAAAATGAAAGAAATAACATGTTGTACAGAAAGGACAAAATTTATACAAGCAAATAGTTATTAAAAATAGCATACTCTGATTCAAAGAAATGCACAATTGAGTATGATAAAGAAATTTAAAAAATGCTTATGTACTATTTGTGCATGAAAAAAACAGACTTTTTACAAGAACTAAAGATATCTAAATAACTGCAGTAAACACTGTAAATAACAGCAGTGATATAAATTGATATAAATTATTCAGTTTGATTTTGTTGGAGGAGTGATGGGTGTAGAGTCTAACAGCTGCAGGAAGGAAAGATCTTCAACAAAAGATCTTTAACAAAGAAAGATCTTTGTTAAAGCACCTTTGTGGCCCTAGGATGCAGCAGTCCATCACTGAAGGAGCTTTCCACTTCAGCACCAGCTTCATGTATGGAGTAGGAGACATTATTCAACAGTGATGTTATTTTAGCAAGAATGTTTCTGTTTCCCACTACCTGCACTCGGTTGAGATGGCCCCTTTAGAGCATAGCTAGCCGTTCTTCTGAGCTTATCTAACTGCTTCCTCTCAGTTGTTGACGAATTGCTAATCCAACATACAAAATCCAAGGATGGCCAATGCCAGCACAGAGTCAAAAAGGTCCACAGGAGTGTCCCAGAGACAATCCAACTCAAAGGGACCGTGTTTATAAGAGATTTAAAAACAGCAAGAGAGGAAACCTGTCCAATATTTAATGGTTCCTTGTTCTCTGATGACTCTACCATACTTAATTTCATCACAGGTGATAACGTTCCAGGGTGTTTTCACACCCGATAGTCCCGATAGTTCCATTGGGGACCAAAATTGCAACTTTTAGCTGATATGGTAATTAAAAAACCTGTTCACCTCCTTGCATGTGGTGGCGCTATACTAAGAACTACTAAAGGAAACTACACAAAAATCTCTGAAGAAGACATGAACATGACTTCCTTCTTCACAAAATGCAAACTTTTCAGGGAAATTTGCTAGAGTTTCATTAAAATGGTCTAAACAGGCCTGGTGTGAATGTACCCTCTGAGTAGTGGAATCACCTCCTGATAAACATCTGGAAAGTCAAGGACCCGGTGGTGGACTTTTGCCAGATCAGACTCACCCCACTGACACCGGTGAATGTCCAGGGACCTGACATTAAGACTGTGGACTCTCAGAAGAAGGGTTGGACATCAAATCTCGAGAACTGGAACTGGACTAACATTTCAATTCTCCCAGAATCATTCAAATCAAGGTTATTATCTCAAAGTTATTTGCAAATTACTTCGATACTTTTTCTGAAAAAAAGCTGCACAAATAACAACTAAAACATTTTTTCAATTAAGTACGTGGCATTTATTTTGGAGAAAAATACACATTGGAAACTGTGGCCACAGATGAGCTCCATCTTACTGTCTGAACATGTAACCATCCTCCACACTGATTCATCAGGCTAGTGAAAAACGAAGGAGTTAGCAAAGCCATGCATGCACATACCTGCAACTATAATGCTCCCCCATAAAGGGTGTTTTCAGCCGCAGGACTCCAGGTAAATATTCAATATTCACTGAAAGTCTTGATCCAGGCAATTGGCACTGAGACCTGTCTGTGGGAGTTGGCACGTTCTTTGCATTCCTGTGAAGCCTTTTTTTCCAACATACTCAAATTTTCCCCAGTAATTGATGTAACTCAATTGAGCTTGAGAGTGGATGTGACTACATAAGGTTCTCTGTAAAATAGTTTGGTATGTTGAGCCAATGATGGATTATTGTCAGATTAATAAACTGCATCCTCAGGGTCCATGTTGATACATAATAAATTATTTAATATTTTTTCCTGAAGCGTGATTTTTCACTCAGGCAAAAATATCTAACTTGTTTTGGATGAGCATCTTACAGCAATAAATATCAGATCCTGACTTATAGGGGTTAAAAAACTTGGTATTAAACAAGAGGTCTTTTAAACTCATTAGGTTAAAGGGGCAGTATTATGAGTTTTCCATTAGTCATTAATGATACTAGTATGCTGTAAAATAGTATCATTTTATAGCATAATAAAATAACTATTGAATTTGAAATCTTGAAATTGGGCCTCTGTCTATTTAAGAATTTCGTGTTCTTTCTGGTGGCATGCTCTTTTTACATGTCATCACAGCAACGCTCCTCATTATGTCGTGAATAACCCTTCTTGGACTGAGAAGTAGTTCATATGATAAGCTCAACGCTATGTGGGAACAAATGCTTAAATACTATACATGTCAAATATTTCTTAAAGATATTTGACTTTGCATTGTAGCACCTTAAAATTAGGTCTCTTCCTGTTCTTTCCAACACTCTGCTTTCATGAAGTCATCACAACATTTCTCTTCTATTAACCCTTCAACATTGTTTTTACCAGCATTGCACTGAGAAGTAGCTCCCATATTGAGCTCAGGAGATGTGCAGTTCTACCAGGTGTTTGCTAATTGCTGTTGGCTAGTCTGAAGGAGCTGAATGACAGAGTCGTGGGGGAGGGGTGCTCAGTGATGCGGAAGCTTGAAAACTGCAGTTTCAAGGAGGAGCCTGATCATGAAAGGTGGCGGTAGACCTCCCCCAAGCGTTATGCACGAAGCTGAATGGCTGCCACGGCCGGGAGATTAAAGGATTTTTCAAACATGCATGGAAGAATCAAAGCAACTCTCCCAGTGTTTTTGATGAGGGAGTAACATAAGAGTTGATTTAAACTAATACTGATCCTTTAAGTATCACACACAGCACAGTCCTATAGTGCATTTTTTTTCTGCTATCTGCCCGTACTTGTATAGAACAAATCCTGAAGCTGTGCGTCTTTCACATGTGCAGTTTCACACCTCCATGGGGGCTGTTCCCAAAAAGTTCCACTCTGAGAGTTTATTTTAAAAATCAGTTCTTTAAATGGAACCTTAAAATCAATCCATGATTAACTTATCAGAAACTTACATAGGTATGACGTCATCATCTTGACTTTCGCATATTGTTTGAAGGAATAGGTATTTTACTGCACGTAAACTTCGGATTTTGGAAAATGCAATCCAAAATTATGCATCTTCTCATTATCTTACCATTCACCAAATAATGCCACGATAATATTTTCTAAAATAAAAAACTATTTTGTCAAATATGATGTCAGGCAATAAGAAATATGTGTTCTCCTAAGTCATGGCACGTATGTAACCAATCTCCAGTTCTTCAGTGGAGTTAATGTATGAACAGCAACTGTAAAAAAAAGTCACATGAGACAGTAAGTTAAGACTTAATATGTTGAAACCAATCTTTATCCTTTTTGTAGGATAAAGATGGACTCAGTGATTTAACTGCCTTTTCTTTTTGGTTTATTGCGCAAATATGCCTTCTTATCCATACATCTTTTTTCATGTTGTACTTATGAGCTGACAAGATCATAAATACATTTTTGTCTGGTATTTAGTTATTATTATTATTTCAGATGTAGGTGACATCTTCTATATTTCTCGAGTGTCACTGTGACACTTTTTACAATTGAATTGCATCATATGTCTGAATATGAAACAAGGTAAGCTGACATTCCTAAGGGTTTCACACAAGAGCAAGGGGTTCTTATGCAAATAAACAGCCCATCTGAAGCTGCTGAGGTCTTTGCAATGTGGTTGTAAACAGCCCTCAAGAATGCAGAGCAACTCTTAAGGTGGCTGGGACAGGTTGTGTGCTTTTGCCTTTGTGTATTGCACCTCGTTGTTTGTTTTTCCAGGGCAGACCTCAAATAACTTAGTGCAGACCAACATATTAAGTGCACTGTGTTAGCCATGTCTTTGTTGTTGACATAAAGTACAATCATGTCAGCATACTGTACATACATGATGAGAGAAGTGGGAGTTTTGTGAAAAGGAAACTGGATAGGCTATGAATGGAGAGGGTGCTTTTCTCAATGAATCCAATGTTCTGCTCAGCATGTGCTTGCCTTGCATACCCCACCCCTCACCCCCTTCCCGCCTTCTCTCCCAATTTCTCACTCTATTCACTTCCTTCCTCTCTATCTTGAACTATTTTACCCATCCCCCACATGCTTAACACATCTATGCCATAACTAGCCCCTCAGTGAGTGGAAGGAGACAGGAAAATAGGTCCACTCTGTCTGTGTGTGTGTGTTTGCGTGAGTGCGTGTGTTTGTTGTCCATCTCAGCCACTGGCACCACCTGGAGACTGGATATTGCTACTGTTCTGATCAGACAGAAACTATTTTAAAAAAAGGCCCAAGATACCGCCTTAATAAAAAACAACTTGTTCTCGCTTGTTTCATGAAGGAAGTTTTTTTTTTTTTTTTTCAAGAGATGGTGATTCAGTACTATTTTGATAGTTTGTTGCATTGTAATATTGTTTTTACTTAGGGGTAGAAAACTAAAGCTGTATGTAAAATATTTTGCACTGTTTAATACCCTGATAAAAACTCTAAACTTTGTCTATATTGGCACCATGGTCATTTTAATAAGTGGTAATACTTTTGAAGTCTCGATTAGTAAATATCTATTGAATGAATCACATTTGAAATCCATGCAAACATTTTTACCTTGGTTTATGTTTACTTTTTAATAATAATAATTAATAATAATAATAATAATAATAATAATAAATATACACTGCTATAAAATTAAGATTGAACATAATATGACCACTTATTATTGTAATTCATAAAATAAATGAATTAAATAGTTTATAGAGGAAGTGAAAAAAATCGTAGCATGTTGGCACAAAATTATTGTACGAACTGGAGCCATTGTGGATGCAGAGAAATTAACATTTTCCATATTGCCTATGCCTATAAAATCAAATGCATACAATGCCTCAAAGTTATCTATTGCATTGTTTTGGATGTAATGTTTTCCCAGTGAACATGTTCACTAACAATTATTTCCAAGATATTATCTTGTAGTAACCTTTTCTTTTGAAATTCTGTTTGTTTTGGTTTCCACCCTTTTCATGTTGTTTGGTTAGCCCCACACACACGCACAAATTGAGACATAAAGCTACGTCTGTGGGGATTTAAAATATGCAGTGGAACAACACTTATTTAAAGATCAGTACTGAAGGATTCACTTACTCACAGATTTTTCGGTGGAATATAACTCCAAACACTTGGCAGAAAATTTGCCAAGAGTTTGGAAATATTTGTTTGGAGTTACAAATATTTCCGTAGAGCATATCTAAAATAGTCTAAAAATAGAAGAAGCAAAAAAGCAGCTTGAGAAGCTGAATTATCTCCATGCAATGTTACTTGAAATTGCTGCTGGCTGATTAAAGCAAAGCAGCATATTCAGGAAAGCCATTAATTTCCCTTATCCCAAATAAGTTGTACCTCCAAGAACAGAGATAAAGAAGATAGTGGATGTCATTAATTAATGCATGTTAAGGCATAGTTGGTGATGGGACTATTAAAATAGACAGTTATCTTTATTTTTAAAGGCGGTCTCAAGTATTCAAGGATTTCAGCTATTTGTGGGTGGTTGTGGATCTGAATACTGGGGGTCCATTTTAATGTGTAACATTACATTAATTCAGGTGGCTACAGAAAAAGCTAAGAGAAACAAATTTTTTTTAAGTAATGATGAAAATTAAACAATATTGTTGTTATATTTATTTACCACTTTATGACACTGGAATATACTGAAAAATACATTGCAAATAAATATGTTAATTTGATGCTAGGATGCTTTGTAAAACTGACTTTACAAAAAGATTTAGGATATGTTGTATAACTATGATTTCTTTTATCTATATATCCCTGGCTATCAGATAAGGCACTGATATTGGCAATCCCTAAAATCTTCAGTGACCACGTATCAACCCACAAGAAAACATAAAAAGAAGCTGAATCCATTTGAATCTGAAAGGTAATCAGATCGTCCTCCCTCATAATCAGTCAGAGTCTTCTCCTATAGCTCTTGAACTCTGCAGCAGCAATGGGCAAACTGAATCCTATTAAACATCAGAGCAGGGATGGGGGTCCTGGGCCAATTTGGCATGCCCCTTCCCCCACTATGTCCTTCTGCCCTTTCCCCCCCCCCCTCGTCTTACATGCTCATCTGTCTGCCCTTCCAACATGCTCTGTTGCTCATTGTAGCAATCCATTTTTAGGTGCTGTGTAGACCGCAGGAGTGCCGCAGCCAAACCAACTAACAGATGTGAACAAAACATCCTATTCCTGCCTGGGTTTCCCCGTGCTTCTGCTGCTTTTGGCTCTGGAAGAGCCTGAATATGACTAACACACACACATGCACACACCCGCCCACCCACCCCCACACACCCACACACCCACACACATACTCCATTGACATCCTCCGTCTCATCCCCCTAAGAAGAGATGAAAAAAAAAGGCGAGGAGTTTGAGAGTAAAAATTCATTGGGAGGGAAGGAGCAGTTGGATCAGTTGAAAGGGAAGGTGGGCGGAGTTGGAGACCATGTATGGGTGTCTTTTATACTCCTACTAGAGAGCGGGTGGAGGTTAGTGGGCGGGGGGATGACTGAGTCAGCTCATGAGTAGTACGTGACTCACAAAAACAGGAAGTAGCGCGTGCTGCTTGTTTAGTGAGCATAGGACTGTATTTATACGAGATTCCCAACACACATGGCATAATGGGAGCTCTTAGATGACCTTTTTTCGCCTCCTTGCATTGGTCACTGACTCAGTGCTCCATTTTTCCTTGTTAAATAGTTTCATTTCCACATCCTGAGACTTTGGGGCTGAGTGCATGCATCAGTCATAGTGTGAGTCAACCTCCTGAAATTTCAAGGCAGAAAAACTGTGCCATATTTGAAACTTCTGCCAACAATTACTAGAAGGTCTACATCCTGACATATAATTTATATTTATTTGTGGATATAAAGTTAACAACTCACACGTCTCTCAGTACTTTCTTATTGAAACAGTTTATTTGGTCAATATTCTTTTTGTGAACTAATTAAAAATATTAAATATAATCAAACTGCTTTTAGTCAATCCACAAACTAACTAGAATAGATAGAATGTACAACACTACAAAAAATGCTTTGAAAGGTGTTGTAATTTTAAAGATATTGGTGATATTTTCAAATTGTTAAAATCCTTGGAAATGCACATGCTTTGCTTCTTATAAAACAGTGGAGGTTTTATCATGCTGTTCAAAGTGCTGTGATAGTTTTTCTAGACAAGAAATGAAGCTGCTCACTGTTTCCTGGTTGGGCCTTCTGATGTGTTTAATGACTGGGTAATGGGATGAAGGACGTAGCATTCCCAGTGTTCCACTCTACTCTTATTATGTCTCATGTTACATATTTTTATACTTGATGATCATCTGACTTTATAGAGATTAAAGTTTATTACTCTATGCAAATCAGCTAATGCCTCATTTCCACTGAATAGTATGTCATGGGTCGGTGCAATATTGTACGCTGTTTCATTTGTTGTCATTGTAAAAGCGCCCTATACAACAGACCCGTCATTGCAGTAGTACGACGCCATGTTAGTCGTTTGGGTTTGAGTCCAATTGGTGGTGGAAATGTTCTCCTGAAAAACCCAAACCATAAAGTGGAATACCGAACTACATCAACTTCTGCCGTACCACTCAGTGGAAATGAAGCATAACAGTCTCAATGTGGAAAAATAAGTATTAGCTGAATTAATCAGAAAGTAGGTTTTGCATCTGTCGTGGCGGAGTGGTAAGAGTAGTCGTCTTGCAATAGGAAGGTAGTAGGTTCAATTCCAGCTTCCTCCTGTCACATGTCGATGTGCCTCTGGGCAAGGAGCTTAACCCCAAATTGCCTACCCATCTGCGTATCAGTGTATAAATGTGTGTAAAGCGCCTTGGGTGGTCAAAAATGACAGCAAAAAAGCACTATATAAAAAATCAATATTATTATTACCTGTCAGTTAAAGACACTGCATTGGCATGTTAAGGTGATGTATCTTCATCTTCACAGAGTTTTCGCATAAAACATCATGTCTATGTGTTCTCTGGAATTGCAATAAAAATATTGCAGTACGTATTCCACATCAGTAGTTGATCACAGCCTTGTGATCTATATCATACAGTATGAATGGATGAAGTGACAAAAGCAGTGCCAGACTAAAGATTTGAAAGATGCTCCTTCAGCAACTGTGACTCATGTTACCTTATCTTCCTTTACATCTGTAGGTCAATAAAAATAAAATCATTTCAAAATGACACATGTCAGAGTTTTTAATAATGTCAGCTTTGGAAAGTGTTTTTTTTTTTTTATCTCAGTTTTATATATTCTCTAATCCTGCACTTTGGAAGGATTCACACAGACTATAATAATACTGCATATGATACGTGCAACACTTTGTTCTTATCTGTCATCATATATAAATTCAGGCCAGGCAATAGATGTGCAAGTAGGGGTTTGATATTTTATTTTCTTATTTACCACTAGGTGGCAGAATAAGATTGGATTTTTGAAGTCACATTGAAGCCAACAAAATGAAAGAGAAATGACTCCATCTTGTGGTAATCCTTATACACAAGCCATGAATAGCCATGTGAGAGACAGCTTGCTTTAATTTTTATTTATTTTTTTGCTTTTTACAGGTTGTTTAAATGGAAAAAGAAAATAACAGAGTTTAGGTTTCACCTTCCCTCTTTTTAATCTAGAACTAACAAAAAAGGTAATGATTATGCTGAAGCTGATCGCTCCTCACGTATCCCACTGGGAACTCCTGGCCTTGTTCTGGTCCATATGGAGGTCTCATGGCAGCCAACATTTGTGATCCTGTCCAGTAGAGGGAAGTCTTACTCTGAGAAAATTAACTCAGCACCAAGTCCTCCACAAGATTTCATTTGAAGCAGCTTTGTTACAGGGTAACAAAGATACTGCCATAAACATGCATTGGTCTATAAATCCTTAAAGGTATTTGTTAACTAAATAATTGTTCCTCTATACTACCAATTTAAGAATATGGAAAGCACTGAAAAACCTTTAGTCAATCCCACTCTAAATATGAGCTTTTCAAGTTTCCTCTACTTCAAAATAATTTCTAAGATATTGCACAGTTCTTAAGGCTGGTCTTTAACTAACCTCAGTTAGGTCTGAGTTGGACCAATGAAGAGGAAGGAAAGTAGGTCTGTCACCCTGAGAGATGAGCATATGTTTCTAAGAGTTGGAAGGACTAATACATGTGAGTCACCTTGGTCACGGTGCATCTGGAGTTTTAGAATTCACGCTATACCGCGCTCTGTCCGACCTGATTGATCAAAAGAGAAAGGGCCCGCTTGCCCACTTCGGCGCTGTCACGTCCCCTCTTGGCAGCTGCAGTCCCCAGAGAAGGTGGCGAGCTTGTGCGGCATCTGTGCTGGTTACTTATCGAAGTGATCTGAGGTGAGTTTTATCACTGCCTTTTATTTCTGTAGGGAGCAGAGAGCAGATTCTCCTGGCCTAGTGCTGAAGAGCGACAACCAAAACAACAAATAAACGCAATGCTGTACAGAAACAGGAGCTCGACTCATCTGCAGAGCTGAGTCACTTCAACATTTGTCTCATTGATTGCATTTCACTGGAATTCCTGTGTCGGCATATTGGAAAGAGCACATTTCTTCCTTTTCAATCATGAGCAAACTGAATTAGCGTGTGTAAGCAGTGACCAGACTTTGACATTTTTAGGAATATCATCCAAAACATGTCAAGAATGAAAAGCAAATATTCCACATTTCCTACACAGTCTATGTTTGATAAAGTGAGAGTTTCTTGAAAAGGGAGACATTATGTAAAATTTACTTGTTATAATATTATACTCTCATCAAAAACATTCCTTGAGTGTTGCTTTGATTCTCTCATGTTTGTTTTAGGAATCTTTGAATTTCCCATGGGGAGGCGTCTAAGTGCTCGCTCCTTCAAAGTTCTGCTTATTTTCACAAAGCTCCTCCTTGGAGCTGCAGTCTCCAGCCGAGCTTCTGCCTCACAGAATGCCTCACCATCCCCATGCCTTCCCCACTCAATTCTTCCAGGCTAGCAGCAGCAGAAACTAGCAAACTCCTGGTAGAACTGCGGGTCTGCTGAGCTTAGAATACGGACTACGTCTCAGTGCATTGCTTCTAAGAATGGTTGTAAATGGCATTACGATAAGGCACTGTTGTGATGCCATGTTGAAGGTGCAGTGTCAGAAAGAGCATAGGTTTCTTAAAGAGACAGACACCAATTTCAAGGCGTGACAACGGATTGTCAAATTTCTTTCAAGTCACGTTTGATAAATACATCTAATTGATTGTGCCTGGAAAACACAATAACACCCCTTTAAAATGAACTATTGCTTTTAGCTGACAATATCTAAGATTTTATCTGACTACCTGTGCTTGAAGTACTATTTAATTCTTGATTGTTCCAAATATGTTTAGTTGAAAAAGACTTTCTATTACTTTTTCATAAGAAAACAAAACTGTCAGAACCTGATTAGCTATACATATTTGTTTCAAATGTGTGTTAATACTGTAAAACCAAGGAATTTTAACTTTCACAATTTTTCTCTATATTGCACTACTAGATAAAATCCCAATAAAATATTTGGCAATTGCAGTGTTTCTTTCCTGTCTCCTATTAGTTATAACAAGAGAGCTTACAGAGGCCTCTAGCAATGGAATTTTGTTTGGCTAAGATAGCAAACATAACATACTTACATAAAATTATAAATATTTCATATCCACTGATATAACATTGTATCCAATAGATATGATTATTTTCAGTTTCAATTATTTTAAATGTCAAAATTTTGTCTGGCTATTAGCTTTCCAGTCTACACTGAAGATTCATTATTTTTCTGCAAAACCATGATAATATGACAGTGGTAATTGACTTACCAGTAAAACAGGTACAGAAAAATGTAAAAGTAATAACTTCACAGAACTTGACTTCAAAATAAAACTATTCCCTTAAGTTCTAATTTTGTGAGTCATTTAATGCCTTATTTTGGTGTTTTGGTTTCTCTGATGGCCATTTTGTTTTCCATGTGGTAAATTTGTCTCTCTGTTCTTTTTAACATTTGTGTACTGTTGCGCCCACTTTGTTTGAGTCATTTTTGTCACAGTTTGTGCCTCTTTGTAGCTGTTCAGTCTTTCACTGCAATAATTTAAAATTCTCTTTATGGCTGATTTGGCCTCACACTCATACTTTTATGTTTATGTGTTCCCACTTTGTCTCTTAGAATAAATTAATAAAGCACATTATGTGTTTATCTTTGATTAACATAAATTCTCAGACTTGGTTCAGTGCCTGAACAGAGCAGAAGGGTGGCATTTAGATATGTTGATTACACTTGGAGCCTGCAGCCCAGCTGTTGAAGCTGGGATGTCCCATAACAGTGTCTGGAGTAATATCAGTTGACAGATCCCTTTTCTGACACCAGGATGTCCGTCTCTGGCCTTGACCACATCACAGTGTTTGGTATCCTGTGCCAGAGAGTGTCAGATAGCTTCCTATTGATGAATGATTTGAGTTGCAGAAGACGGACTGTGGTGCTGCCACCCGCAGGGGCCCAGGCCAGACGGATGGGTCCATTTGTAATGCAGTGGGCCCCGGTAGCGGCATTAACTATTAAAGTGTGGTTATCTGGGGGTAATGGTACGCCAGCAGCACTGAAACAAACTACAGCCAGAGAAGGTGTAATCGTAATGTTGATGTATGGACCCTCGTTTTGTGAGAGTGAAAATCTGTAAAATGTCACAGATGCTTAGACATAAATACTAAAATTTCAGTTTTCCAATAAATTAGCATAAAGCAAAGAAAGTTCATGATTCATCCCTGAAGGGTTTTGACACCACTTTGAATAATTGAATGCAAAACCTTTAAACGCTAATTTGGGATTGACAGAAGTTTAAATATTTAATCTTTTTCTATGAGTAATATGCTTTTATAAATCTGCAGCTATATTAGCATAGTTTTGCTAATATAATGTACAATTGTTGCCTAATGGAAGAGAAGTTGTTTTGTAATGGGAAAGTTTTGGGTTTGATTTCTGGTTCCTTGGCTGGCAGATGTCAATGGTCCCATTTAAGAGCAATTAGTCAGCCAGTGTCCTTTTTGTTTTATTAAACCACTACCTGATTAGATGTATACTCCTCAGGTTTTCTTTTTGCTTTTATTTTAAATCTGATAACCGTAAAAGTTTATGTGAATTGACTGATACATTCTAAGCATTTTCACACTTGTCGAAGATTATTTTTGCTCTTTCTACACATGCAGACTTACTGAAAACTACAGGGTTGTTATATTTGTTTTATGTTATAGCACTTGCTGTTGTGGTAAATCAAACGCTCTTGTTAGACCAATACATTAAATACATAATCTTTAACCAGTTCTCTGGGGTCTCTGAAAAATGTTTTCTGTCTTCCTTAACTATATACTGTGTTCTGTGGGACAAAATAATCCTAACCTCAGATATAACAAAGCAGCTTGGTGAGGGGACCTGCCTCCAACAAACCTGAAACGATGTAGTTACCTCTGGTCTTCCCCACAGCACTGCCAGTAAATGAAACAAAGACCTGAAAAGTGGAGAGGGCAAATGACTAAATGACTTCCCTCTCTGCCGACTCGATGTTGGCTTTTACTTGTAAACATCCGCGGTGAGGAAGTTCACTTGATAAACTCATCAATATCTCCATCTGTTCCCCTGTTTTCACCGGAGGAAGTCATGGATGCAGAGAAAAGTGGGAAAATTGATTGGACTGTATCTTATACTGTTCTCATTTTGCCACCCTCAGGCACGACTTAGTAAAAGTGCCTTGAGAGCTGATTGGCCTGAGAGATGGCGGAACACCAGGAGTGCCTGGGTGCAGCGATGAGCCATCCATCCTCTGTACCTGCAAGAAGAAGGAGGAAGTGGGCACCTGCTTGCTAAATAAATCATCACTTAGTACATTCTGCTGCCGCAGTCCAATTAACCAAAGGGGGACCCATGAATTCTGTTGAGGTGGTATGATTAATTACAGAGTGCTGACAGTACTCACTATAGCTCGCAATATCCCAAAGGGCAAACAGTGATGGTTTTTTTCGCAGACTTTAACCTCAAAATATTGTTTTATGTAGATATAAAGCATTATTATTGGGACATTTTTACAATTTTGCTGACATAACTAAAAATGTCAACATCCAAAGCCTTGGCCACATTTGATAGTATTAAAAATTATTTTAAACGATCAAAAGGTATGTGAACAATTTAATCATAAAAGCAGCAAAAGAGCTCAGCAATCTCAACATTTCTGAAAAGCTAGGTGTATTAAGCAAATACCTACTTAAAAAAGATAATTATAAGGCAGACATTTTCTTCCTATAGCTCATGAAATAGCTGTAGTTCTCACTCCCCAGCTCATGTTAATAGCGCCTAATTGAACAGAAAAAGACAGAGACAAAGGTGAAAGGGAAAGGTTAACAGGACTGACACAAAGGGCAGAAACCAGAGGAAGTCTAGCCTTAAGTGTCAAATCTGACTCGCATCACAGTCCATACAAGGAGAAAATTAGGCCTGATCAGTAATTAGACCAACTCCGGTGGCCGGGGTTCTGGCCTTAGCTTTCTGAGAAATTATAGCCTTTTCCAAGACAACGGCTTTTAATGGCTTCAGTCCTTCTATAAATGATATGTTCGAGGGCTGACGTTTGACTGCTGCCATGTCAAATAGAAAGGTCAGAGATGATGTGACAGATGAGCAGAGAAGAAAGGGGAGACGATGAGGGGAATAATTGTGAAAAGGTCTGGTTCAAGCCTGCCATTTTTGGTTTACTGTTAAAGAATCTTCTCTGAAGATGTTGCAGCATATGTGATCCTCTTCTCTTCCTTGTGTTTCTAGAAAGTCCTACTTGTCTAATTAAAACAACTAAAATAGGGAGATGTTGTTAAGAATAATGAAATTCTGTTTTTAACACTTTGCATAAAACCTCTCTGGATTGTTTATAGTTTATCTAGAGTAAACTACCTAACAGGAACCTCAGAGGTCTTTTTTGTTAACTGCATCAACCTTATGTCATTCTAAGTTCTAATGCAGGGCATGTTTGACTGGCATGTATTTAGCATTCTGTTTTATTTTATTCCACTATTTTATTTCTTTATTTTACGTTGACTTGCTCACTTTAACATCTTTCTTATCTTGGTGTGTTTATGTATTACTTTTGTAAAAAAATATCTTAGAAGATGCTGTGCAAATACAAGAGCTGCTACTTTAACATTTGAAGTTCAAATTGCTAATTACAGAAGAAAATTATGGCATTTATTTGCACTGTATAATGTAAACACATATCATAACTGGAGTCTAAATGAGTACATAACAGTTGTCCTAGTGCTATTTATTTACTTATGGTTAGACATCACTTTTTTTTCACATTTTTTGAAAAAGAAAAATGTGAAAAAGAAACATTTTTCTTTTTGGACATTAAATTAGTTATTTTATGCAAAAGTGTATTTTTTCATCTCCTAATATTACTTTAAGGGTTTCCTTTTGCTTCCTCTGGAGTTAAGCTTCAGTAGAATATTCTGTTAGAATATTTGTCTCTTGGTTTATGTTTACTCCCTCCCCTGATCCTTTTCTGTCATCTCTTCCCCTCTCCCTCAGCCTGCCTACCTGTTCTTCCCTCACAGCTGCGCCTTGTTTCCAATCTTCCACCTGTTTTGTGTCCTGTTCTCAAGTTTCCCTGTATTTAAGCACCTCAGTTTATTTCATTTGCTGTAGTGTAATATTTTGCTGGTTTTCCTCCCAGGTTCTGTAAATCTCTTATTTTTCATTAACCATCTTTTACAAGTGTAGTAGTTCTGTGTACTTGGGTCCTTCACCAAAACTGTTCCAAACATGACAAGTGCAATCAATCAATCAATCCATAAAATTTTATTTGTATAGCACTTTTCAGCAGCAAGGCATTTCAAAGTGCTTTACATAATAAACACAACACAGGGAGAGCAATCTGTGTTGTGCTCTCCCTTTTGCATTAACGTACTGTAAAGCACTTTGCATTTCCTTGTGTATGAGTGGTGCTCTATAAGTAAACTTGAATAGTTGTGTTTGGCTGCCGTTGCCAAGCAACTAAGAAAGGAGAGCGCAGCACCATTGTGCAGATCCTCAAACTTGGATGTATGAGGCTGAACTCAATGATAGAAATGCTGTGCTGTAAAACATAGAAAATTGATCTTTTCCTCCACAATAGTTACATAATTCAGAAGTGATGTGTAAAACTGCTCGTCAAATAGCACTAGGACATTTTGAATGTCCTAGTGCTATCCTTATTGTTCAGCAAATGACAGCCATGTTATTCTAGTTTCCACAAAATCGAAGTAGAAACTCCTGTGCATCGTCATAATAGAAATTGTATGCATACATGTATTGATGCGGTCATTAGCTAATCTTAGAAAGGAGTTCTAATCTTGAATATATGGAGCCATGTTATGACTTTATAATTTCAGCAAATATGTAAGTAGATTAGCATTGGATTTGGAATTGTTTAACTTTTAATTGTATTATTTTTATTCATAGATTGTTGCTGGCTGATAATATTGGGTCTAAGCCTGATAGTTAATACACTAGAGAAAAGACAGCAATAGTATTAAGACAACTTTAATGATGCTTAAGCATTATTTTAACAAGTTAAAATAATAAGTTAACAAAAACATGTTACTTAATAAATACAAATGATGACAGATGCAAATGCTGTTGACTCACTCTCTTTTTTCCTGGAGTGAAATCAAAAAGTGTATAGAAAACATTAAAGTAATATTTTGTCACTTTTTTAAATTGCATCCCTACATAAAAAATGCTAAGCAGTATAGTTAATCTGGAAACAAAGAGGATGTTTTTAACACAACACCCAATGTTTCCATTAGATAGAACATGATAAACTTTTGATGTTTATCATGTATCACAATTTTTAAAGGTTTTTCCAGCACTAGTCGCCTTCGTTTGCAGCATCTCAGACAGTAAAACGGGTAGAAACAGAAGGAATGAAGACCTGGAGCAAAAAATTTCAGAGTCGGAAATCGAATCCTGGATGGCTGCATCAAGAACTAATAGCCTCTGTATATGAGGCGTCTAATGTTCCACGCATATACGAATGAAATCATTACTGAGGGTTTTCAACAGTACAGAGTCAAAATAAATATTTTATGTTATAAAAACAGCTTCAAACTGTTTTGAAGTATTTTGAAGTACTATTTTAATCTAAAATAAAAACAATTCAATACACAGTTGATATACAATGGACTTTAATAAATGTAACATGTAACAGAAGACTTATATTTCTCCAACTCCCTATAGGATAAGTATTGATGTTGAAAGACTATTAACCTTATGCAGGGGAGGAGACTTAGCGGAAGTATTTAATCACTTAATTGACCAGAGGCTGCAATGCACTAATAAAAACATAGCAGGCACTAAAATTAATCAACTTTATTCGGGTAATGTGGGTAGATTTGTGAAGGTATAATTGCTTTATACGTTCATCTTCGTACTTATGCAAAGTGAGGGTTGCCTAAAGTTTTAATAGGTCTATACACTCTCCAAGGTAATTATTAACTGTTGCTGAAATTATCGCTCAACTACCTGCTTAGGTCTGTGCATCAGCTGAAACTTCAGAAGGATGCTGGTGAAACTGTGATGAGCAGAAAACCCTCAGAGTATTTTTCATGTTACTTAAGGACAGAGATAGAAAGAGAGAGAGAGACTACTGAAAGAGCAAGGCCAGAAAAAAACATGCAAAACAAGTATTAATGACCTGAAATATAATTTAAAACATCATTTAATGTTGAAACCAGGGTTTTCACTATAAGTAAAAAAAATAAAAAAAAAACTACACATATTTCTACTTTAATATGAATTGCTGTCTGTGGAGATGGACTGTTTGCATTCCCACCTTTATTCACTGCTATGGTTTATCTTGTATGAAAATGCTGCCTTCCATACATTATGTGAATGTAATCCAATTCAGAGGAATGTTTGCCATGGCAGCCAAGAGTCATGATTGAGTCATGCAGTGAGATGCTATCTAGAAAAAGCCACCAAATCTCCTTTCACAGTCACAGGCAGGCAGAATAAGTCATGTTTGGTTTTAATCTTCACAAACAGCCAGTCGGAGTCACAGCGTTATGCCGCTCTACCATGGCTACATATGAACAGTCTGTGTGTCAAAGAGGACTACTGAAGCTTAACTCCAGAGGAAGCAAAAGGAAACCCTTAAAGTAATATTAGGAGATGAAAAAATACACTTTTGCATAAAATAACTAATTTAATGTCCAAAATACATAAAACATTTTAGGTCGATACAACAGTTTTGGCTGAGGGTATGTCTTAACTAACAAAAAATTAAAGAGAATCTTTACTATTGCAGTGTTGTGTTCATGCTTTGTTCACATCATGTTTTAATATCGCTACTTGACTTTCCAGAGAGTTTCAATGTATTCCTACACATCTATTTAATATTTACCCAAAAGTCTTCATAATCAAAATAAAAAATTAAAATAAATAACTGTTGCCTTCACTTTGGAAGTCTCCAATGGATGAGAACAACTTTCTCCTTTTGTTATTTTATATATAATGGCTCTCACTGTGGTTTGCTGGAGTCCCAAGCCAATTTATTGCTTTAAGACATGTCATTATATGCTATTTTAATGATAAGTCTTATAAATAAATATGTTTTAAATGTTGCTGATCACAGTTAATTCAAATTTTAACAAGAGGCACAAATACCCATCTCCCAATGGGGAAGGTTGGTTTGGTTAGCTTTATTTTCATTATTTGGATTAAATTGTATGAAATACTTTGCAGGAAAATACGTATACTCTCTGTTTTGTTTACAAGTATAGAATAAATGCCTGTTATTAATGAGCCAGTTTGTAAAATGCTCTCAGATCAACATATGTTATTACATTTGGAAGAGTGTTGTGCGTTTAATGTGTGATTTTGGCATTTTTTTTATGTGATCAAACTCCAGTTAGAACATCTGTTCTTTTGTGTCATAGAAAAAGAAGTGCTTTTACAGTCATTCACTGAATGAAATTGCTGCTTTCGCAGGCTTGTGTTCATCACTGAGCACAAACAACAAAAATAGATTCAATGTCATCTAGAGTATTTACTCATTTTTTTCCCCCATCATTTTAACAGTCATCGAAATAAGGCACAACATATAACATTAAGACTGGACTATTCAAGGTAAAGGTTTTATCATTTAATCATACCAGTTATAGACATCTGCCACCTGGGCTGCAGTCAGTCATTGTACATTACATTTGTAATGATTTTGTAATTTTTTATTAAACTGTCAAGTACTCTGAAAATATGAAACAGGACAGTCAACAGCAGTGGCATTTCATCCAAAATGAAAGGACATCACCCTTAAAGAAAATAAAATAGCGTCATAACTATTTACTTTTCTCTTTGCTGCATTGGTTTTGTTTACTGATAAATTTCAAGGAAAATATCTTGTTCTTTGGTGACCTAATGCTTCCCTATGTTTACCAAATAAGATTTTTGTAATCATTTGCATTTGCTGCATTTGTGTTCAGTCAGTACTTTGCAGTACCACGTTTACACTGCAATTACAGCTGCAAGTCTTTTGAGACATCTTTTTATTAATTATCTAGCGCATTAGTTGTTTGATCATTGCTTAACTCATTTAAATTCAAAGGGAAAGTAATTGGTGTTGTAACTCTAACAATCACATTTTTTTCACTACTTTATACAGTCGTATTCAGTAAATTAGAATATGGGTTCCAGTGAAACTCATTTATCAAATTAAAGGTACGTTTTGAAAACAACAACCTTTAGCAAATACTAACCATATTTTTCGTTAGACCCACATTTCTGCGCTAAGAATGCTTCCATATTGGTCTGATGATATATTAAGATTAGAATATAACATGTTTTCATTAGCTATAAGCAAGAAATCATCATTAACAGAAATAAAAGCTTTAAAACATGAGTCTGTGTGCAATAATCTATATAATCAGTTTTTCTTGTGAGGTGAGTCACTGAAAAAAAACATTTGGTTTCAACCATTAGCATTTGCTATCCTTTTAAACATGCAAATATTTGAAGATCATTAAAAAAATCTAAATTAATATTTTCCAAAAATTCACACATTCCTCTAAGAAAGTATAATTATGCTCAGCTGAATTGTTGCTCATTGTGTTTTCATGAGAAGCTCTTTAAACACACTCACAGAGGAAGAATGCTGACATTTTTATACAGAATAGCAGGGTCACTACCCACTATGAACAACATTAACCCTCCCAGTAATTACTTGTTTTATAACGAGCACACCCAGTTTGTTTGATTTTTTTACTTTTTTAAAAATTATTTTAAGCTGCAGCGCTTCTTTTCTTTGCAGAGACTCTTGTTTCCACTTTGTCACCACAGACAGTGCGAGAGCTAATCCAATCCTGCTGCCCACCCAATTGAGATGGATCACGGTCAGGAATGAGCAGAATAATTCATGGACCCCTGAGCTCATGAGACTGGCCAACGTGAAAATAGAGAAGACTTTTATTACAACAGAGATTATTTATTAATCCTGACATGGCCCTCATCAGTTCAATAATTAAGACTTTGGGACGTTATGCCAGGTTTACATTTCCAAATATATAAAACCTTTTTAATCACTAGTCTGTCCTGCAAGTCATATGTCTCTCTCTCACATTTGTGATTTCTCAAAGATAAAGAGCTTCTAGAGACATATTCCTTTAGTTTATACTTGTTCTGGTAACAATGTGAGAAAAAATATACATAACCAGAACAAACAAAACAGCCTACAAAAACTAATTGAAGTTTTCCTTTGGCATTCTACAGGCAGTGAGTTTATGCTTGCATCTCTGAGCTTGTACCAGTGGATCATTGAACAATGTGATGACACTGTGCAACACTGAAAAATTGCAATAGTAAAATCTTATAGCACAGACACTCTCCACTGTCTTGTTTCTCTTTTATGGTCTGCTTTATATGCTTTTATGACTTTGCTTACAAGTGGAGACAAAACAAACAGAAAGATATAGAGATGCACATAACAGAACTGTTTTGCTAAAAATAATTTTACACTCAGTATGAACTAGACTTCTAGCAATGAAGTCAAGACACAGTGAACCAATCACATCGCAAAAAAATTCATTTGTCAATCTGTCTTAGTTTTAGGGTCAGTTTGTATGCCTGTGTTAAAGTCAAAGGATATTACTTTGATAAAATCAACAAAAAATAAACAAAAAAACCCAAATACCTGAGTATAAACCAAATACTCCCCCTTGGTGTAATGTCTCACAATATTTCATATCAAGCAAAGATAACCATAGTAAGAAGAAGATTTAGTTTTCAAGTCATGATTTCATGTCCAGACAGCTCTGGTTAAAAAATAATGGGCCTCTAGATGTGATAAGGTTCCAACAACTGCCAGTGTTTGTTTTGTAAAAACTTTATACTACTGTTAAGAAATATTGACCAGCTCTTCTTTGCAGAAATGCTTTAACCCACAGATTCGACACTCATTGGAGGGTTTTTATGTGTGGCACAGTATCTGTACATAGTTCAACTAGGCCACAAAGGCTTTCATTTTCTTGAGCCATTCAGATGTAAACTTGCTGGTATCCTTTGAATCACTGTTGTGGAGAAGAGCCCATTTGAGCCCCAGTTTAGGGTCAAATAATCCTAGTTCTACATTTCCACTTAGGAGTTATTTGTACAGAACAGAATTTCTGGTTCCATCAATTACTGCAAGCAATCCAGGTCCTGAAGGAAAAAAAAAACATCACCACTGTACCACCATCATGTTTGAATGTCGCTTTGATGTTTCTTAAATGCTGTGTTTTAGCCAAATATAATTCCTACATTCCAAAATATTTAATTTGTTTTGTCAGTCCACGAAATAGTTTCACAAAAAGTCTAGAGGATCATACATTTGTTTTGTAGCAAATGTTCATTAATCTGAGTACCAGAAATGTCTTTAAAACAAAACTCCATTGATGTCTTTCTGTTGTCTCTATACATTGAATAGCACTTCAGTTATTTTGCTCATGATTTATACAATTAAAGCAACAATTTTTCAAACCCATGGCATTTTTTGCATTTAAGTAATCATTGCATTTTACTAGCAATGTTTCTTCTGACTGGAAGTGAACTTGTTTGAGTTGCCCAACCAGAGTGCAGACTTAAATATAAGTGTCTGTAGCTAAATTATTAGATTTTAAAACTCGTTTAATTAGCCTTCATTTTACATTTTTAATTTGTAAGGATTTCCAAACAGGTCAACAAACAAAATGTGTCTGGAAATGGTGCTCCTATTTAATCAAAACTCAAGTAATCAAAGGCATAATCTGTGCAGTTATTAAGATTTAGACTGTAAATTTAGATTTACAGTCTAAATCTCGACTGTAAAAACTGACAGTCATCTAAGGTCAAATGAACTTATCTAATCTCCGAAACTACTTGTTGTAATGAGGTTTTTACATAGAGTGAAGGTTTGTGTCTTCCAATATTTAACTAAATTGTCCTGACTTGTACATGTTTGAAAATTGACTTAACTCAGTTTTAAAGCAGCTTTTAAACTTTCATTTCTAAGTTAACCCTTGTGTTGTCTTGCGGGTCAAAAGTGACCCACTGGCATGTTTAGCTGTAGAAAAAATACCTTAAACAATCTTTTTTCAACTTGAAATGTTATGACATTTCCTAAATTGACCCCAACAGTAGAAAAAGATGATCTTGTGGACCACCTAGATCATCTAGTCGGACTGGAAAATATGTTTTAGAAAGTTTTTGTGGAACCATTCACACAAGATAACAAAGGAAAGACAGAAAACAAAACCTTAGCATAGAAGCTTTGCATGAAAGAAAGGTGTTAAAGTGCAGGCATTAAAGGCTTAAAAACTTCATAGGTCAGCCACTTTAATCAAATAACTTATGTTTTCAGATAGTTGGCTCCGGAGCTGAGGAACATAGAGGTTGAATGCTGCCTCAACTTTAGTTCTGAGATCATTGAGTAAACAAGTGTCTAAGCACCTGAAGGGCCCATATGGCTCATACTTGACAAGCAACTCTGAAATGTATTTTGGCTTAAGATAATTTTGTTTTTTACAGACCAATAGCATAATGTTTAACATCTGTATTTTGAGTGTGTGCGTGTTTAACAGGTATGCATTTTTAAGTTCTCCTGGAGTGTTTATTTTTTAAAAGGAGATAGTTGCAGTAATACACCCTCCTTAAATTAATGCACATATGTCATTTGTCCTGTTTTGACAGAAAACCATTTAATCTGGCAACATTTTAAAGATGAAGAGTACAAGTCTTATTGGTTTGTCAGATGCACCAGTCTGTAGAAGGCTCTACTGGTTCTGGGGTATAGTGGGACGCAGACACACTAACACACAAGAGCCCTGAAGGATCCTCCAGATACACTTCAGCATGGAATCAACAGTCTTTTTGTCTTCCAGAAATAGTAAAACTACTACATCTATTTTTTTTTTTTTTTTTTTTTGTTCCCCGAGTCTTTTCAAAATCTGTAAAGACTGTAAAAGAATTCAGGTTGATTTCTTTGTTTTAGAACTAGAAATGCAATATTACTTTATACATAGCTGGATAGAAATTGCATCTATTTGGCTTGTAAAGCGTGCTTTGAGATTACATTTGTGAATCTGCACTACAAAATTAAATCTTGAACAAAAAAAATGCAATTATTTAAATATTCTCCCAAAATTCTCCAAGAGGATGGGGAAACACGCTCACAAGCTAAATTCAAACATAAATAAATAAAAGTTAAACACAAGCAAAAACATCCATTGGCAAAACCCACAAAATTCTCCTGTAACACACATTTTAGCTTGGGGGGGACTTTGTGGTGCTGCGCTTGTTGTTGAGGATGTCCTGGGGGCCACATCGGAGAGCTCATTTTAAAGTGCAGCTTGAAATGAAACCATCTGGTTCTGCTCGGTTCATTACTGGGAGAGCCACCGGTGCAACTGATTAGATTGATGAATCAATAAGTGCAATCAGCGCAGTAATGATAAACATATAAAGAAAAGCGATTCCAGTGAAACAAGTGGGAATGACTCGCGGGAGGATCCTGGATAATCACTAATCGGCGAGCAGTACATAAAAGGGAGCGAGGCGTCTGTGCAGCACCTTGATGCGGTTCAAGAACTGAAGGGGGGGGGGGGGGAAACTCAATTATTCAGATGTAAAGCATTGCGCGGAAAGGTGGCACTGGAGCTCAAGATGCGCTAGTCGGCGCCTTAAGAGTAAATTTCAGTACTTGTGTGTTGTAGAGTGCAATGAAGCCTCAACTCGTCGAACTTGAGGAGGAGCCCATCTCTGTAGGATCTATCGAGCCCATTGGGTCTCTAAATCCCGGGTAATAGAACTGAAATGATGAAACAGCGAGTTAAGATGCAACTGTCGAGAAGATCGGAAGGCGAAGATGCGTTACTGATTTGTTTTCTTTGAGCAGCGCCTCTTTATGTACAATCCAAAGGCGCACCGCACACGCAACAGCAGCTGAAATCCAGCTAAGACGGTGCGGGGCAGATTTACGAGATCGCGTGATCTATTTTACGCCTAAACCCCACCAACTGCACTCTCTGATCTGTGCAAGATCTCATGGGAGGTGTACATTCTGTAAGACCTGTGTGCGTCTTTATCCCCTGGCTTTATGACCAAGCTTGGAATGACTTTTCATTTGCGTAAAACCAGTTTTACAGCCAGGCAACCCCTCCTCCCTCACCCCATCTCTTTTTGTTTAAGCCCACTCAAATATTCATTAGACTAGCACTTATTGATCCGGCTTTGAAACCCAACTGATTTCAACGTAACTCATTCAGTCAGTTTTACATTTGGTATTTTATTATTATTTTTTTTACTGTACATTTGCATTAGTGTAAGCGTCCTGCAAAGTCTGTAGTTCGTAAGGAAGTAGAGCCACAGTTGCGCGGAGGGAGGGAAGATCTGTGCAGTCAAACAGAAGAAGCTGGAGAGGAAGAAAAGTAGGAAACCACCGCAGTCATGCCCCGGAGTCTCATTCAGCACCACTCGCTGGTGGACAGCGTCT
The DNA here is from genome assembly GCA_903066815.1 of Brachyrhaphis roseni. Classification (NCBI taxonomy): domain Eukaryota; kingdom Metazoa; phylum Chordata; class Actinopteri; order Cyprinodontiformes; family Poeciliidae; genus Brachyrhaphis; species Brachyrhaphis roseni. The sequence continues at coordinate 34,121 of CAEFZY010047491.1, read as the reverse complement.
GAGCGGCAGAGTTGAAGGAGAATCGAAAGATCTTCTTAAACATCTAATCCGGAGAGATACTTGCAGACATCAGATTGTGTAGAAAGAGAGAGAGAGAGAGAGAAAGAGAGAGAAAAAAAAAATCGCATTTCTCTTTCCACTTCCCACCTTTCTTTCTGTTGTTTTCCCTGTCGTAATCTGTGGGGGTTCACGATGCAACATTCAAACAGCGGGGGAGTCCAGAGCTGCTGACTGGAACTGGCTGGCAAAGACGCAGGAGGAAGAGGGGGAAGCAAGCGGGAAAGGAGCGCAGATCGCAGAACTCCTTTCTTCTCTACTTTCAGCTCACTTGAACCAAGAGGGCTGAAAGGTAAGAGACTTCTCTTCTTTCTTCATTAGGAGGGTTCGGCAGTGGTATTGCAGTCAAACATTACTGAGTTACACAATTGTGTGGTGACTTCTTGTCTGGGAGAGTGCTGCGCTGGTTAGCTTTTATAAGCAGGATCACCTTAAATGAGTGAAACGTGAGTAATGACATGCACACTGTCTTGTATGGGCTTCTTGTGACTAATCCAAGAATAAATGTTGGGACTTTAAAAAAAAATAAAAATCCTTTCAGTGTGAATAAATATTCAAGTGTGTGTGTTGCCTCAGAGAAGGCTTCTCTGATCACACTCAACAGATGAATCACCTTTGCTGAAAGGCTTATGAGGAATGATGTTTCTTGGGGGGCTGATGGGGGTGTTGACTGTACAATGAACCCCTTCTTAAGCTTGAGCCCCCTTTGAGATTCCCCTCCCCTCCACTTTTTTTTTAAATTCCCACTTGTTTTGGCTTTTTCCTGCTCCTCAGATGAGTGATTCTAAGGAGTCTGTGGATCTAATTCAGGTTCTTTCTTTTGCTGTCATATGTGTGTTTTCCAATTTTTGCATTGCTTTTACTTGCAAATATGGCAAGATGCCTGATGATGCCTCTGTTCACTATCTGTCTGAGAATGCATTAATTGCTGTTCACATTTGTGCAGCTCTTAGACTGTGAAACATGATGCCTTAAAGAAAACATCCCTCTCTGTAGGCATGTCCAGAAGATGTGAGAACATGTTCTTAACTCTGGATTTGCATAATAATATGTAAACAAACACCTTTAATTCTGCATACAGGTGCATCTAAATGAAATAAGACGAAGCAATCTAATCTAAGTCAATGGTTAAAACCACTACCACAGATACCCAATTGGCTTTCCGTCTGGACTTTGACTGGACCATCTAAATAGCTGAAGATGATTTGGTCTAAGCATTCCATTTTAGCTTGGGCTTTTTTTATATATGGTTGTTATTCTTATATAGTTTTGAACAGATCTTTTTTTTCCCCGATTGCTTTCTTTTTTAGCTTCATCAATGGACTCTGTCCACCTTCTCTCTCTCTGCTCTTTGAAAACATCCCTACAGCACAATGCTGCCAAAATCAGGTTTCATTGTGGTGCTGGTGTGTTCACATACTACTTTGTATGTAGACCTAAGATTTTCAGATTTGGACTCGTTTGATCAGACCACCCATCTAAACTCCTGTGACAAACTTCACACTTGGCTTCCTATGACTTTCTTACACTTTTCCATAATGCCTTGATTTGTAGAGTTTATTGTCCTTTCAGTAGATTCTTCCTTAGGATATTGATTATAACCTGACCCTGTTTTTAACACCTGCACAACTTTATGTCTGACATGGTGTGTTTCCAGGTCTTCATGCTGTTTGTTCATTAGTATTCTATAAAACGAAGCCTTCTTAAAACAGATGCATATTTACTGATAGTGTATAACGCACAGGTGAACTCCAGTTTCTAAATGGGTGACATCTGAAGCGATCTAGCTGTCCTTTATACATAATGAATAAAGGGGGGATAGAGTACGGTAGATTTTGATGGGGCAATGTGAAAATGAATGTAAATCCCTTTTGTTTTCCTTCCATGTTGCAAATACGTACTTCTTTTTATTGGTCTATCTTGTTGATGGTTATGGTATTGTTGAGTTGTAAAAATTCAGAGACCAAGTTCAAGCTTTAGGAGAGAACAAAACACGGCTTTATTAACATCTGCAGATGGAGAAAGCATATAGAGTCACCTCAGTGAGATCTACATGAGTCCTGACTTGGAGCTGAACATCCTCACATTTCATAGAGTACATCGTGCTTTTCGTCACCACACACCCCAGCTTAGTGTCAAACAAAAAATCTATAAATTGCTTATCTGTGAGTTTCGGTCAAGCAGCAGATTTCATGGAGGTTCATACCTCAACTACAGAAACATGCTCTGTGTTTCCTGTGGACAGAATGCCCTTAGGTTTATCTGGTTAAACATAGTAGACAACTTCTGCTTTCTTTCTGTGTCATGACAGGTGTTTTCCCCAAAGTGGCCTCTCTGTGGCTGGTCAGACAGACACTAGTAACTGAACTTAAACTGAACCTTTGCAAAATAGAAACTTCACCTTAGCAATGTCTAAGATCTCTTACCGCTGAACACACATTTATTAACTTATTTGCGGAGGTCAAAAGAGCATAATTCCTGTTGAGCTGCAACTGAATGCAAAGCTTTTTAATACAACATCATAAAGTGTACATTTAAAATGATCAAACGTCGTTAATTAATTTTCCCTTCATATAAGTTTACTGATGGAACATCTTTGCTGAACAGGAACATCTGTCGTACTTCTAACAGATTTAGCAATACATGTGATACATTTAATGTGATTAAATGAGTAAAAAAGAATTAAATGAACACGTAAGAGAAACAATAAACAATAAGACGATTAATAAACAATTTTTCTTCCACAGTATAACAAAATGTGTTGAACTGCAAATGGCATAAATAGTTTTGCAAGTCATTATAAGTTCATGACTTACATCTAGTACTGAATAACTTAGCAGATGAACTCTCTTTAAAGATTATATCCAGATTTTGTAAGCGCCCTCTCTACATGGACTTCTGACCCCATATTTGAAAAGGAAAATTTACAGCCATCAAAAGCCTTTTATAATTTCCCAATAGGCATGATTTGCTTATTTGCAGACATGACCTTTTGTTGGCCTGTATTTCTCTGCACTCCCTGTCTAAAGCTGTGCACCAAACACAAAAAACAGCTTAGAATCAAAAGTTCATGTTGTGTTTTAGTTGGCAGAGTGTGGGCTGAGGTCATGAATAAAGTTGTTCTGTAAGGATCTGCTGCGTCTGAGATCCAATTTGCAAAAGAACAATCAGTGATTCACAGACTGTTCTGAATTGAAGCTTGCAGACGATCCAACAGAGTTCAAAATCTGACAAAATTCAACTTGCCTTTGAAGACAGACATTTACCAGGTCTGTGTTCTGTTCCAGACCTGATAATGCCCCCTTTAGACCCAGAAAAATCATCCAGGATATATTTACTGTCACTTTCTCCATCTTTTATGATTTATTTTCCATGCTGCTGTGAGTTAGAGTGACATTATGGGAATGGGGCACGATAAATTATTCTCCTCGCCGGGATCTCTTCCCTTTTCCTTTCACACTGTGCAGAAAGCCAGCACATACGTCAGCGTCGAAATTCACAGGCATCCAGCAGTGGAAATAAGAGCGACAGACGACGAGGGAGAGGTAGACAGTCGCTTTCTCAGTTTGTTGGAGGAGTTTTAGAAATCCATTCATCTGCTGTTCTTTATCACTGACTCACCATCATGGTATGTGCACATTCTGGATCACCTCCTCTGCATTCCTCTCCTGCTGCCCATCTGTTAATCAGTGGGATGTCTGTGTGGCTTTGCTGTGCTGACCACAGTGTGATGATGTCCAAAAAACCCCATCAGAGCCAATCCTCACCATTTCAACACATCATTTTCTAAAATTGCCAAATGATTTTCTCTGGGATACTTTTAAGAAGCTTTTTTAATTTTTTGTTGTTTAATTCTTGATTAATTTCTAGCTTTTTAAATGACTTATGTAAGCATTTGCACACAGAAACCCATCATTCTCATGTTTTATTTTTAATCAAGTCTAAATTCTCCTGAGTGAAACATCCATGCTGTTTGTAACCTCATCAAAGAGTCAGAGCTTCAACACGCCTACAGGTTGAGCATCTTCATTAGAGGGCCAATTGACACTAATCAGAGATGACATCCATTGGCACTCTGGTTAATTTACAAGATTTATTGCACAATGAAAGAAACGAATAATTCATTCTACCCAGCGGGGCTTTTTTCATAAAGAAGACACACATGACAAGTTGTCAAATCAATCTGCTTTTGATTAACTGTTTTGCTTACACATGCTTTCCTCAGCAAAACTGGATTCAATTCACATTTTAAATGCATGCTTAAATTTTCAGTTTTAACAGGGAGAATTTATTCCAGTGGGGCCAAGAGCGTAGCACATCAGCATCAAAAATAGATTTTTAAATAACCCTACAAGCTTGCAAAGATAAATATTGTCATTTTATGTTTCTAGAACCCAGAGATGCAAATAATCCAGCACAGTTTAAATGTCAGTTTATCGTTGGCTGTTAGGAAATTCATTCAATAGATGATGTCTTGGACAAAGATTTGTATTTTTTGTGAAAAATTGTTAGCATTAAGAACAAAGATGAGCTGGTGTTCACTAAATAAAGGCCGCTGATCTCCAGCAAACTGGAGATCAGTAGCGAACAATCTCAAGCACAAATATATATATATATAAACTTTATATACAGTATATATAAAGTGTTAATATATATTAACAAATGCCTTGCAGAAAAATTGCATAAAAGCCATATATTATCACATTCAGCTACTAATCTTGAAGTACTTTAATGTGAACACAAAGTAGAACACCATTTTGAATTGTTAGGGAAAATAATAATTTGTATACCATTTTTATTTTTTTTTTATTTTAAAAATCAAAACCACCATTCAAAAACCAAAGAATGGTGTGATTGGGAGAAATATGAAATAGTTTTTGGGGTATGAATACTCAAACCTTACTGACTTCTGTTGTCAAAGCAATTTACACATCAACAGAAATACCATTTTCTACTACATTTATTTGACATTAAAAAAAATCAACAGTTGGTTATCTGCATATTTTCCACCTGTAAATTAAAACTACCCACAGTGTCACATCTGCATAAAGTTCTGATTTCATTTTATTGTTTCTTACTCTTTTATATCAGTTCAGTGTTTATTTAACAAAGAGTGTGAAACTCCTTTTCATTTTGGGCTAAATCAGCAGCATAAATTTCCTCAAAGGGTTGGTTATGGCAGAATGTTTTGCAAGAACTACCCATTAGCAAACTGTTAAAATTTGGATAAGTGGCTGTCTCTGCATTCAATGAGAACTTCTTTCCACATTGATGATAAAACTGCTTTAATCTGAATGATTAACATAATATTTAAGCATGCAACTGTTGTCTGGAAAACTCTATTTGTGTGGCTCTCTAGAGTTTAGAGGTCCACGTAAATAATTACAGCGGGCTGCATGTGGTCCCCAGACCTTGAGAGAGACACGTGATGTAACACATTAGCTGATTTCTGTTGGACATATAACTGAATTGGGAAAGCTTGTGTTTTTCAACAGATTTTTCGAACAGCTATTTCAAAATGGCAGCAATGAAGGCCATCTGTATGTGTCTTGGATGTCAGCCAATGCAAACCAAACTGTGGTAAAAAGCATTTGCTTCAGAACACAGTGATTATGCCTGAACGGATATTACTGATAATAAAGTAATTAGGCATCTTGACTGTTAATAATTACAAATTTAAGTGCTTGGTCATGGCTTAAGGAGCTTAAATAAAGAATTTGATAAATGCAAACCTCGTTTTCCATATGCAAACATTTAATGTCTGGTTCTCTAATTGATCCGAACATTTTTAATAACGAAATTTATGTCCAACTTTGTTTCAGATAAAAGCCATGACATCACTCTTGTGGAAGGACAGTTGCAGTCTTGGTTTGGCGTCAGCTGCATAGATAAATTCAATAGTTCTTTTCAGCCTGGATTCAACAGTCAGCATGAGTAAACTGTTAATTTAGTAACCCATTGTGTTGAGATGTGATGAAGGTACCCTGCTATTTTTCAATTCCAGCTTGTTAAAACTCCCCTGGTTCGAACATATTTGATGGTTATTTGATTTAAAATGTCTTTCAGTTATTTTCACACCTGGACCTCAGGAGTGATCAGTCATTATAAAAGCTAAAATCATGTGGCTCTTCCATGTGTGGCGTCTTTTTGCCCCACATGAAGTAGTTTTGCCCCCCTTTGTTACACCATGAATTAACTGTGATTAATCACCTTTATTTTTTCAATTTCATTTTTAGTCCCCACATTTAAACCTAATACATGTCATGCTATTAGACTAAAGAAAGCACTTAAACATAAGGGCTATGTAAAACAAACACTGCTGTCCAAAATAGAAAATACTGACAACGAGACAGAATTAGAAGCTTTTGGAGTAAAACCAACACAGCACTAAAGAAAAAGTGATGGTCATAGTATGGTGGTAACAGGGTGGTTTGAAGATTTGCTAAAATTTATTGAGCAATGACTTTTACACGGTAGCAGAAAATCCCGCAAGAGAATGTCCAGCCATCAGTTTGTGACCTGAAGCTCTGAAGCACCAGAGTTATCCTGCAGGACAGTGAGCTAAACCACACCAGCAAGTGTGAATGGCTCCAGAAACAAGAGCAATGTTTTATAGATATTAATTGCTTTCACATGTAATAATGTGAACTTAAACAGGCAATTAAAGTTAAAATAAATATTAAATATAGCGGACATACAATTCTACAAAAATGACCAGTTCTTTCAAATAAGTTTTTTCCCCTCAATGAAAGAACTCATACTTTGAAAACTGTAGCTTTGTCTGATTTTCTTTGTCAAACAGTAAATTTGTTTGATTTGAAAAATATAGGCAAGTGGTGTTGAATAAAACAAAAACAGAAAAAGAAATTCTGTACTGAATAACTGTACAAATTTTTATGGTTTTAAGCTTTGTTTCATATGTTGAAATGTGCCAAAGGGGAAAACAATGAAGTTTCTAAAACACTGGGAGCAATGACCTTTGTATGTGAGGAACTTGCATTTTCCTATTCCTGCATTCTGTCTTCTAAAAAGGGAACACAAGTCTTGTGTTTCATGAAGGAAGCCTCTCTTCTGCATTTTTCATTGATATTCCAAATGCATGAGTTGAGGCATTTTCCCACTTTCTTTGTCAATGTTAAGACCTGCCTGCTGCTCATTAATATGGATGAGCCTATCTTTAGATTTAAAGGCATGTAGCCCATAAACCTTTCACAACTGCCACAAAAAGCAACATTTTTGTAATCAAGCAGATATTATCAAGTGACTATATTTTTTTGACTTTATCATTTACGGTTATGGGGAAAACAATGAAGTTGTTTTCCCCACAGAACAGCAGAGGTGATTAAAATTAAGCGCAAATGCTCTCTGTATTGTGGGCCTGTTGCAGAAAATTGCAGGAATGAGAGGGGGAATAATCCAGACTTCCCACTGTAATGCATGACTTCAGGGCCAGTTCTTTTTAGCTGCAACAGACCACTCCAGATTAGTTCTTGTTCTGCACAGCCGCGCCTGGCAAAAATCTCTTGCCAGCAGCAGTAGGAAGGCTCATTTAAGTTCCTAAATCCCACAGTCAACAGCCACCCATCTCACTGTGCACTATTCCTGGCATTGATTACAATTTCAAATGAGCTCCAGAGGAAAAGCTACCAAAAATATTAAATGTTCATCAGGATAAGGAACAGGTCTCCATTTTTATTATTATTATTATTATTATTATTATTTTTTTTGTTGCATTTTTAGTTACCTTTTAGGATCTTTGGCAAGTAATCTTATATAAGTCTCCTTTACTTCATTCAAACTGTTGTAGGAATAATTGACAGCCAACTCTGGACATGATTAATTAGAACTGAATCCTCAGCTCGCCAATTAAATAAAGTGAGACAGGAAGTATAAGAAAATGCAGCAACCTTATTCCAATGCAAAGTAGACTGCTGTTGATTCTCTTGTGCAAATTAGCTCAAGTAGAACATCTGAGCTACAAAAACAGCCCAGTGATTTATTCAGTATCTTGCACAGTAGCTGTCAATAGTTCAATCCAGCAGTCATATTATGCGTCTCAACAACATCCACAGAGCTGCGTTTAACAACATTAAATTGTAAAGGGAGCCTGCCATTAGAGGCTGTACTTGTCTAGCTTGCCAGTGTTTTGCTCCATAATGGGCCTGAAGGGCTACTATGTGCTTCGCAGGTCCACTTAATGGTGTGCTGATCTTTTAGAGCCCATTACTCTGAGAATCCTTGTCATTGCCCCTGCCCTTCCTCAATACCACACTTTTCACTCACTCGTAATGAGATGTCTCTATTTACATCAAGTCCTGATTACTAATGCACAGCCAACAATGAGGGATGACATGTCCAGCCCCTCTAGCTTTCTTGTCTGACACCTGTAAGTGGCAAATTATTCACAAGCAGACTGCTAACCAAACGGGATGCAGACAACCAAGTGCATTTGTGTATATGCATATATATTTAAGAATAAGCGACCTGCAGAGTCCCCAAAGGATCACTGTCAAAATGAAATACTTGAGTTCCCTCATAGCTCACAGAATTCATTTCTGTTTAGTAAATGGTGTCTACACATGTTGTTATGACCAAACAAAATTGCCGCAGTGACGGTTTAGTGGTTGATTTACACAAACTCTTTCTACTTACCAATGTGGCAGGACAAGACATCGCAAAATTGCCAGATTAACTGTAGAAAGAGTAGGAGCAGCTCTTAATTTCATTAGACTTAACACAAAAAGAACAAATTTACTCTTAACAGAGGCTGACATCCAGGATTAAAGTGACATACGTCTGATTCAGCCAAAATGGGTGTGACTGTCAGCATTACTCGTCATTGAGATGATCCAAAAATACTGAGAAGTTTATTGTATACAGGACAACCAGTTTGTCAAATGTGTTTTTCAGAGTAACAGCACCTTCATGCAGCTGTCAGAAATATGAGCCAATAAAAGATAAAAAGGCAACTTAAATTACAATAGATAAAAAAAGGATCTTATTTAATAGAAATCTTACTGCATAAAACATCCCATAAACAATACAGAGAGCAGAATATATACAATTGAAACCACACACATGTTTTTTCCCTGATCTGTCTGATGTTAAATCAGACCAAACTTCTTAGTTAGAATCACCAAAATTATTACTATTTGTGAAATGCCAAAATAATGAGAGGAAGAAAATATCAATGATTCTAATATTGATATCTTCTAAATCAGAAGTTTACATTTCATCATTATTTGGTAGCACAGCCTTTGAACTGTATATTTTGGGATGTGCTTCTGACTAATTCAAACATGCCTATTATAGCAGAAGTTTGAAAGGCAATAACATTATTATTTGGAGAGATGGTAATCCATTAATAATAATCACTGGCACAGTATTTCTCTTACACAACACAAGTACAAATAATGTTGATAATTCTAACTGACCTGAAACAGGAGAGGTTGGGTCTGATTCACACAACAGGTAGAGAGGGAAAAAAATGTGCATATGTCTTTTTATATGTGCTTCTGGTTTCAGCTATATATATATATATATATATATATATATATATTTTTTTTTCCCAGCCAAAGCCCCTTTGCTTTTAAATAATAGGCACACTAACTTCCTAATACCTCCTTTAGAATATAGGATCTGCTTTGCATAGATACACGGCTTCATGAAAGTTCCAGCATCGTTTTAAACCGCCTCTGAAACACAGGATGTGGTCGCCAGCAAAGCCAGGCTACCAAGATATTATGGACTTTAAGTAAAGCTTCATGACCATTCCAATTCAAGGATTTGACATAAAGTTCACATATCTGCTATTGCTATGGAATTTACACCAGTACTAGGCAAATGTCACTGTAATCTGATTCTCCGGCAGCATGGAGCGACTTGGCCCTGTCCCCATAGAAATAGTTGGGGTGGGGAAACTAAAACGCCGGTGATCACTGTTACTGCACAATCTGTCCCGGAGGTACGGTGCGTACCTTCAGCTCATTTATGCATGTGCTAAAAGAAATGCTACTAGGAGGGTGCTTTTTATTCCTTTGTTCTTTTTGTATTTTATTGTAATTGTAAAACAGATTATGATTTAAGGAAAATAAGAACAAATGCAGATAAAAACATTTCAATAGCATTTATCTAGATGGATAGCATTTATCTGTTTATGGATTTGAATACTATTTTCTGAAAAATAATATAGAAAATTTATGTGCCTGTGTACAATAAACGAGAGGAAAGATGGAGTTATATATTTGTGCTTCCCATGAACATGTAGGATATAGTCTTGTACAGTTCGAAAACATCTTTAGTTAATCTCATACATGTTTATTATGAAAACTAACTTCTCCATGATGGTCGACCAGAGGGCGCATTGACAGTGTAAAGACTTTTATGTCCAGTGAGTCCAATACATAATTTGCTAATGAATTATAATCTTCAAACAAAATTTTGACAATTATTATTCATTAAGTGAACAATAACATGGACTAAGAAAATAGGTCATTTTATTGCAAGACATATTTTAAATATCTTAAGTGAATATTGCACTTGTATGTTTTATATTTTAACAGTCGTATTGAAGTATTTCTTTTAGCGCATACACAAATGAGCTAACAGTTCCAATTGTGCCTCTGTGACAGATCTTGTTTGACAATCACTCCTACTAACTTAAAACTGTTTTAAAACTACAGCTGGCAGGCCACACATGGCATGTCTCTAAAAGAGCTTACTGCAGGTTCTGCCTGAGCAGATGGCCTAACTAATTAGGCATAGACATTTTCCAAAAAAAAAAAATGCTAGCTAAATTTAGCTGTATCAAAACCAAAACAACTAATGAACATGATGAATTAAATTAATGAAGATGTAATAATCAATATATTATGTTAGCAACAGTACCATGACTTGTTGATTTTCTGTTTTAAGTAAAATTTGCTTATTAATTTTATATACTTTGGGTTAAAACTGTGACCTTTAATTAAACTGTGAGAATTTCATCCTGGCCTTGGTTAACTGGCACATGCAAGTAATTATTGCTGCGGTTCATTATTAAAATATTTTCCTTTTTAGATAATGTTTGTTATCTACAAATACTGGTATTTTTTTTCTTTTTCCAGTGGAAGAAAGCAATCTTGCTTAATTTACAGAGCGTCCATAGTCCTAAAAAACACATTGTTGTAAAGGCAGACTTCTATTGCCTACAGATTTGTTATGGGAAGAAGAGGAGATGTGGTCAGAATATGCAATCTGCTGCTATGGACTGTATTTGCTGTTACCTCACTTACAGAACATGTTCTTTCTTTGTTTACAACCTGGCTGTAATAGGGTCACTGTAGACTTTCCTCAGTCAATACAAACACTCTTCCAGACCCCAGCTGCTTCATAACTTGGCAGGATGACGCTAAAGCATGCACACAGCAAAACGCACACAGATGCAAACACACAGGCGCACTCAGCGGTACTGTTACAAAGCCTGGAGCTGTTGCTGTGGATGTCATACTCTTGTAGAGAAATATTAATACATGGCATAGAGTGCATTTGATATATTAGGGCATTCCACAAGATTAAGCTTTGCTGCTTCAGCTGACATATAAGATATTTGCCTGTTTAAAGATGAAAACACACATTTTACAAAATTTATATCAAGACAACTGCTACAGAGTTTTCTTATTTTAAAGTAAAAACATTTCAGTTTATATTGTGTGTGTTCTGTATGTATGGGTTTTTAAATAATAGTCTGAAGACCTATATGTATTTCTACGAAACTCTTTTGCATTTAGTAGGACATTGTGGAACAGTTCCTGCCTCCCTCTCCCTCCTGCATATGGATATGTGCTCATTTGCATTTGTCCCCCAAAAAGTGAAGTGAAGGTGCACATAAGCCACAAATATTAGGGCACTAACTGAAACCTTTTCCTACGCGGTGCAGACTCCAGAAACTTGTAATTAATGACTTTGTGTGAACAAAAGGCCATCTTCCAGGTGTACTGTGAGGGAACTCTTTACTGCCAGCCTTTCATCACTGAGTACTGCGCCAGCAACCACCCATTTAGACTCGATTCAGACCTTCTAATGAAATGCTCCATCTCTGTCATCAGACTGCTCTTTTCACGATCTATTACACTTTATACATTCATTCCTCGGTTGCATTATGTGCCAGTGACTTCTGCCATTGCCCCGCGCTCTTTCAATTATGAGGAGGAGGGAAGCCATTGCCGGAGTTCCATCAGGAAGTCATATAATAACTTTTGGTAATATGTATTTTTTTCTATTCAGCTCAAGATTACTTTTTGTGTAATTTCTCCATCTTGGGCTGTGGCCTTTCAGCCTGTACAAACGGAAGCAGTAATAATAATCAGTATGAAATGTTAATGCAAATGTATTGCTCTTTGAAGCTAGTGTACTTCCAGGGTTTAGCAAACATGCAGCCTGGGTTAGATTCCTCAAACGACCCCAGGGTTTAATTTTGGAATGATCTTCACCGGTCGAACTCTGGTCAGCATGAGATGGCATTGCTTAGATGCTTGCTGGAAATTTTGGCATCTGCTTTTGCCCTTAAGGTACAAAATAAATTACAGCTTTTCCAGCCACTAAACTTATCCAGTGTGACATATAAAAAAATCCCAGAAAGTTTCTGTTTTCAGACACAACTTGGAAAAGTCTGAAGTTTATTTTTTTAAAACTTAGACTTCAGGTGTACTACTATATTCGCTTTGTATACTTTCTTTACTCATTAATTAAAATCTTATACCCACAGTGAAGAGATCAGAGATTTAATGACAATTTATTTTTAGCAGAAAAACGGCACACAGGACTTTTAATACTGCTTTTAGTTGGTGTGGCAGGTGGAGGTAGAGATTTACCTTGAAACATCTTAGTCTAGCAGTTCCTTGGGGATCCAGTGGAGTTCAATGAAATGTAAACGTTTTTGAGCTGGATGAGGAGCTCAGTAAGAAGTACAAAGAAAGTGAAAGATTTCGACCACCAAAAGTTAAATAAATCAATTTTTACAGATGTTTAAAAGGGAAAGGTGACTTTGTGGAGCTCATCCGAATTTACAGGTGCCTTACAGAAATGTCAGAGGAAGAAGCACAACAACACAGAACTTTTTCTATAAGGCATTGCAAACTAAAAAACTTTGGCCAAGGATTTATGTTATGTTTTTGTTTGAAAATCTTAAACATTAAAAGGCTATCATGGCAGTGGCTTACACACAGTGATCTGTTTACCTTCTGCAGTGCTGATTTGTGTTAAGAAGTTCAAGGAATCATAATAGGAATAAAGTCATGTTATTTACTTTTTAAATAGGTTTTCTGAACTGGACTAAATTACCATACTAAAAACATCTTAAATAACTTAAAGAAATCATAAAATTATAAATATCTGCTGGAAAAAAACCCAAAAAAAACTTGATAAATGTTTTAGTAATACCATAGCCTGAGGGCTGGAAGATTTACATTTACATTTAATGTATTAAGTCACATGGTCCTATATTTTTGATGTATAATAATACAATACATGATAGGCTCTTTTGGAGTTTATAAAACTGTGAAGCTGAAAAACGTGTTCATACCATGATTTTCTGATATTCCTAGACAATAAGACCGGAATACGCGAAGCTAAACAAATTAGTGTTTCGATCAATGTCTAAATGAAGTTAAGCACTCTCCATATCCGACTCCATAGTAATAGATCATTGGGCAATTTATTTAAGAGGGCTAAACCCTTTTCTGTTAACTATTGGTTCATTATACTGTTACACACTCCCACAGCAATCAGGAGAGTTAAAGCCAACAGTGGCTGAACACTTTATTAAGAGTTAAATATTTATGTACTTAGACTATAGTCAGACAGCTGCAGCTGATCCAGAATGCTGCTGCTCATGTCCTTACTAAAACTGGAGCACATCACCTACTTCTAAAGTCCTTACACTGGCTCCCTCAGAGAATAGACTTTAAAATACTTCTGTTGGTTTAAAAATCACAATGGCTCAACACCAGAATACATTAAAGATCTGTTGTTGTACCAAACTCCCAGGTCACTCAAGTCTTTGCGAAGATGCTCAAATGATAAATTTCTTTAAACCGTGGCTAAAACCCCATTTGTTTAGAGCTGCCTTTTATTAATAATAACTGGAACATTGATTTATTATAGTCTTCTTTTCAATATTTTAATGATTTTATGATAACATTTGAGTACTTGCTTGTTGTTGAAATTTTCTGTACAACTGAATTTGCCTTGCCTTGCATTTTTATTGCATGGATAGAACATCCTGAACTGAATGGATGATCAAGAGTTTAATACAGCAGAGGAAAGTAGCTCAGGAGTGAAATCGTTTGGATTTGAATGTCACTTTCCAACATTGTGCAGCAAATATTTTCAGGGTTCAATTTTTTAAATTTGAGATTTTCCCCAGTCTGCATGTAGAATATGCTCCAGTTTCTAAAAATGCAGCGCTCTATTCACACACAATAGCTTGGTATGGAGGCTGTGGTGAATTATTAATGATAATATTAGTTAACAAATCTCATTAATCAAAATCGCTGCCACTGAGTCTTGTTCCCTCGAGCCTCTTGTGTGGGACACACAGGATTATTGGAGACTAATGGAAGCTGAAGGAGGTCAGATGCATAAAAATATACAATCTCCAGAGATAAGATGCCAAAATCATAGAAGATTCATATCAGATTTTACATCCCTGTTAGTAGATGAAAAAATATCAAACAGCTTCACACTTCAATATAATAAACCTTTTTGGTTGTTGCTTTTAAAACATAGTATTGCTGGTAGGCCTGATGAGATTCACACGCAGCTACTTTTGCAATTAACCTCCTTATTTGACATACTTATGTCACATGCATTCAGTGAAGCCAACAACTGACTAGTTAATCGCTAAAAAGGGCATGCACGGAAAGCTACTTTGCATGTACTGAAAGAAGGGGAGGGATTTTTCCTTGAACTGGTAAAGCATACCAGTTCAAGGACAAAACAAATACTTCACACTTTATATTAATTATGGAGGAAGAGACAAGGCCACCCACAATAAGCAAATACACAAAGAGATTTGGGAGAAACTGGCCACCCACAGGCATACGCACAAAATGACAGCGTTGGAGCGACGACCAGAGCTGCTGCATGCTCACGGCCCGCTAACGTTTCCACAATTCATAATAAGTAATTACTTGTTGCACAAATATAAAGCATGAATGAAAAAGCAAGCACACATTAATGATAGATTGCATTTAAAGTTCAATGAAAAATAATCTGATCTCCCACCATCAGCTCAGTCAATATTCAAGACTAACTTACATTCAGTTCAGCCTGTGCTGATAGTCTTCTAATTTTTTATCGACTATAGACAGATGACCTAGTTGCAATGTAATGTTGTTAAAAATCTATTTTCAAACTATTTTGACACCCTTTTCTGTCCTATCCCCACTTGTTGTGCAGAAGATGTCTAATCCCTTTAAAAGAAGTTGATAGGCTGGTAATATAAATGAGAGCGCTCTGCCATCTGAGGATCTGTCTTCATTAGGAGCAGATCTACAGAGAGTTTCTATTAGCTCACTATCAAGATGGGGCACTGCGAGGAGGAAATTACGCATGTCACAAGACAAAGAGCAGGCGTCCCAAAGCTAAGCCCAACGGAGGATGAAAAGCCTTAATCAACGACAAGGACTACCGGTGACAGGGCACAATGATCGCCCCATGCGTCACGTTGTAGAAGATTATATCCAGGGTTTGACAGATTGACACTTCCGCTCTGAGTTCCTGAGGAGAGGATATGATGGCACTCCTCTGCTCTGCTTTTTTTTTTTTTTACTTTTCTGTCATTGTTCGTAACTATTTGTGGTCTGTCCCAGATGTGAATCATTACTGTTTTTCTCCCATCTACAAGGGCAATGACACATAAGGTTCTTTTAGAGATAACAGCGCAGTAAGTCTCAAGAGGTCCATGTGTAACTCAGCCGGCTCTGTAAGACAATAAATTACAATGGAAGATTATTTTTTAATGAAAATTAATAAACTTAATTAAAATTCTAACTGTGAGGTTATTGTACCTTTTATTTTAATATTCTCATCAACATTACTATAAAAAAACTTGTCTGTGTTTTCATCACATGGCTTTACTAGAGGATGCAATTTTATGCACACCAAGCTTTAGGATGTGGACTTTTTGCAGACAAATAACTATACCAAGACTTTTGCTAAAACCCTTCATCAAAACTTTTGATTGATTTGGTGAAATAACCTTTTAGCCAACAGACGTCTTTCTTGAAATCCATAAAATCATGCTATAATTAGAACCCTGAAGCCATTATGATAAGCTATTTATTTAGATACCTTTCATTACATCTCAGTGAATAAATTTAGCAATCTTTTGAAATGATATATACTTAATCCCTTCTTAGGTTATGTTTTTTATTGCAGTCATATAATTTTAATGTATGAAAATTGGGTTGGCATTTCCGGTATAGTACTTAGCTGGCTTAAATCTTACCTGTCCGACAAAACCTTTTGTGTGTCCATAGGCAACTTTAAGTCCAAGCTGAATGAAATTACCTATGGAGTTCCCCAAGGGTCCATCCTGGGGCAGCTTCTTTTCAATATCTATATGCTTCCATTCATTCAAATTGTATGAAATAATAAGCTAGAATACCACAACAATGCCGAAGAGACACAGCTGTACATTAGTCTTTGTACCAGGAGATTACAGCCAGGTTTCAAATACTCCCTAAATGTATTGAGCAGATTCATGTTTGGATGGGCCAAAATTTTATCCAACAAAACTGAAATATTAGTGTTTGGATCAAAGGACCATAGATTAAAAATAATCACCCATCTTCAGTCCGTTGGATTAAAATGCTCTGACAAAGCCAAGAATCTGGGGGTGATCATGGATCTTGATCTGAACTTTAATAACCACATCAAATCTATCATAAAAACATCATACTATCATCTACAAAGTATTGGTAAAATTAGACGACTCAAGTCCCCACAAGATTCTGAAAAATTAGTTCTTGCCTTTGTTTTTAGTAGACACAATTACTGCAATGGCATTTTTACTGGATTATCAAAAAAAGCAGTAAGACAGCTCCAGCTTCTCCAGAGTGCTGCTGTAAGAGTCCTAACGAAAACAAAAAGATCAGCGTATCAGTCCAGTTCTAAGATCCCTGCACTGGCTGCCTGTTGCTTAAAGAATAGAATTTAAAATCTCCTTAATAGTTTACAAAGCACTTCATAATAGAAACTCAGACTACATTTTTGATCTCCTTCAACCCTATATACCACTCAGACCTTTAAGATCATCAGAATCAAACCTACTAACTATTCCGAGAGTCAGAACTAAACACGGTGAAGCAGCTTTTAGTTTTTATGCTCCAACACTCTGGAATAAGCGTCCTGCTCATTGTAAGATTGCCCATACCTTGAGTTTATTTAAAACAAGGTTAAAAACCTTCTTATTTGAAGTTACCTTTTCTTAAATTTTTAACTCTATTCATTCACTATATTTAAAATTTTTATGTTTACTTTGTCTATTTTTAATCTGCTTGATCTGTTATTATTATTATTATTATTATTATTTTATTACTATCTTCTTGTTTTATGCTGTTTTTAACTTTCTTGTACAAGCACTTTGAATTGCCTTTGGCTGAAAGGTGCTATATAAATAAAGCTGCCTTGCCAAGTTGCCTATGTATAAATGTAGGTGACTACTTATTCAAAATGGACTTTTTCTATCGTTTTATAGATATTGAACTCTTGTCGCACTGGGTCTTTCAGGTCAGAGAGTCAAAATTTAGTGACTCTCCCACAGACAAAGTCCAGTCACTGGGCTGACCAAGCCTTACCTTTGGCAGTTCTCTGACTCTGGAATCAGCTTTCACTTGGTGTTCAATCTATAAATGAACTTTTCAAATCAAAGCTCAAGACCCTTTAACACAAGCTTGTAATACATAAAAATGTGGTGGCACTTTTGATTTTATATACCTTGTTTAATATGCTTTATCTTGTATATATTGATATTGTGAAACATTTTGATCATCAATATTGTGGATGTATAAAGTATACAACAGATGTGAGCACTTCAGCCTTGCAGGATTGTCACCATGAAAGGATTTGTTTAATAAATAGAAAAAAAACCAAATAATCTTCTTGTTTCCATAAACTTACTTCATAATAAGATTTCAGTGTTGTGAAAAAAGACCAAATATAAGAAAAAAGGATAATAAAGTGAAATGTCTTGCAAGACTAATTGCAACATATCTGTCTTTATTTGCCAATCTGCAAGAGTGAGAGAACAAAACTATGACAATATTGCAGCTTTTAATAACTTGGCGTTGCAGACATTGATTGTGATTTAAAGGCACTGCTCTAGCAGTGTCTTTACTCTCCTCTCAACAAGTGCTGACACTGCAGATAGCAAAGTTGTTCTCTAAAAAGAAAGACAAATATATATCTTGACAGTTTTAAATTTGTCACTGCCAGAAGCTTAGAATCTAAAAATATGCTGCTTTTAAACATAAGATTTCATAGATATTTCCAAAAATCCGAATGTTTTAAGTAAAAGAGGGAATAAAGAGATGAAAGCTGTGGGAATGAACATGAGGACATGTTTTATAAGATCCATCTACAATGTACCCATGATTGCAGAAAATATATTTTCATAATTAAAAAAAAAAATATATATATATATATATGAACTAAAACATGCACCAATAGTGGTAATTTACAGTACAAGTTAAACATTAGCAAATGAGAGAGTATGAATGCAATGCAACAGATTTCACATTTGTAAAACTGTAAGCTGTTTTAAACCAAACTTCTTAAAACGTTTGTTCTTCCAATTGTGCAATCTTTACATATGTTTGCTGCTGCTACATTCTTAGAGTAACTTGATCTTACTCTAAGAAGAAGCAAAGAATGAACATTTATTACAAAGGGTTTGTTCTATATTGTGTCGCTGGCTATGGCAGCCTTTCCTACAAAAGGAAGGGTTGCCATAGCTGTTGGAACGATATTTGAACAGAACTATAGGGGCTGCCGTATACCGCACCACCGGTCCAAGAGGTGATATGGAGAGTCTTTATGCTGTGTTCACTGCTTTTTACAATAAGCAGTCTGCAGACATATCTGGGCTTCAGAATATCCCTACTGGGGATCAGACTGTGGTTTCTGAGAGAGATAACATGGCACAGTGAAACTTGTCATGTTGAAAGGTTGGCAGGGAACATGAACCCAGACCAGCGTCCTTGATCGTGATTGAAAATGACAAGACATTTAAACCCTAAACTGCAAGCGTTTGAGTCCTGTTGACTTTTAAGCAAATGCCTCATGTTGCATGAAAAAAAATAAAATAAAATAAAAGCTGTGCTGCTTCCTTTTTTCTTCAATTAGTTTGTTTTGGAAATTAAAACTGAGCGGTAGGACATTAATAAAGTGATCATGACCATCCAGGGTATTTAAGTTTGTCTTCGGTGAGATTCTTTGTTGCTTTCAAGGTTTTTACAGCCCTGCTAAATTAGTGTAGTGATCCCCTGCTTGTACTGCTCGTGTGCCTGGTATTTCTTGTATCTGGGACATCTAGCATCTTCAGCTTGAAGCCTTAAGTCTTGCAGAATTTGCAGCAGCTCCCCACTTTTGGCATCGGATCAGAGCCTTGAGGGAGCATCAGAATATATTTTTTCTTTGAAGCTTTAAGGGCTGCACCAATCTGCCAGTTTAACGGATTGAATCGAGTTTTTCAGAGGTGCCACAAACAGAACTTTTTGCTGCGCTTGTTAAAAGGCAAAAGATTTTGCTTTTCTATCTCTTTCTCTCACACTACTATAAGCTCAATTTTTTTCAATAGACAGAGACATGTTCCTGAGAAGCAAACAGGAGTTTGGAAACACCACATCTGTCTCTCAGTTCTACATTTGGAAGTCACATTGGTGTGAAGTCAGAACTGTATAGCTTAACACATAGCATGTTAAAATTAGAATAATCTGTCAAAGTTATGGATAGATTTTTTTTTTAAACACCATTTTAATGCAATCAGCTTGAGCTCAAGAGATCCAAAATGGGAAAAAAAGTAATTTGTTCTGATGCAAAGTTTGTTCTTGTGATTGTAACAGTCCATGCTTTAACTTTTTTACAAGAACAAACTTTAATCCATCTTCCTGGGATTTTATGTGCTAGACCAGCACAAGGAAGTAAGCTATTCTGAAAGGGATTGAAAGTGATCATTTAAATACAAATCTAAAACGTTTGGCATATACATTGGTATTCTATCTATCAGCAACTTTATGAAGCACCATAGTTGTATTTTGGATTGGAAAAATTTACTTGCAATAAAGTCACAGTTTTCATTTTAATGTAAATCTGAGTCTTTCCAAATGTCAGAAGAGACCAAATGGTTATCATAACATACTGTGTACCAAACGATTTGAACTAGGCTTAAAGTCCCAGGTGCTTTACCAGTTCTGATCCAAACTATACAATATTTATGCTGACACCACAATTGTGTCTATTTGATTTATCTTTACAGAGAAATCTGAGACAGCAGCATTATCTCATGCATTCACCTGTCCGTGGTCTGCCCCGCCTCCCTTTCAGTTATAGATGAGAAATGCTCTAGAATAATCCCAGAGACAGTTTATTTTTTTATGTATGAACTAGAGATATACTGTGATGTGGCTAAGAGAGTGTGGATGAAAGCAAAAAGTTTCCTCCAAACACATGAAGGCTCTGCTGCAGAATCAACCGCCAGAGCAATTGCTGAGCCAAGGAAAGCAGCATCAATTGATACTGAAGAGTGATCACAAAGCAAACGGATGCAAGTGTTTAACTCTCACCTCATTTTGTCATCTACAGCTACATTTTATGGGCTTCCTCCAGTTTGAATTTAACTGTGTGATTGCCATGCCTAGAAACTCTTCACCATACATTGTACTAAATAATGTGAATCAAAATGAAACTAAAATGAAAATTAAAGCAAATAAATAATTCTATTCAATAATTTGCGGAATGCAGAAAAATGCTACAAAGACTGCAAAGGCATTAAAGTCAAAGTATAATAAAGCATTTTTACAACAGCAAGAGGAGTAATGCTGGGAACATTCCCCTCCCCTAACGTCCCAATAATTTAAGATAATGCCCCAGTATGCACTGCAAAACGAACTCTGCTGCGCTCTCATAAACACCAAGAAATATCCTCTGAACTCCACACACATACAAACACATGAAACCTTTATGATATGTTCCTGAGAGCCGAATCCTGCCTACTTCAACCTGCAAACAGCTGGAGGCTTTCTTTCTGAAGGGAAGGTCAAATATTCCTCGCTACACATGGTACAAACAGTCCTGCAGCTGTAAGGCAAGATTCAGAGAACTGAGGCTGATCTTACAAAAAATAATTCCAATGATTTCTTTCTGGATACTCATTCTCTTTGAGTTTTCCATGTAATAAAAAGAATTTGATAAAAACTAACAATCAGTACAAACTAAAGAAGATCTAAGTAAACAGACTATTGATCGAATAAAATAATAAATATTCACTTCTTTGTAGTCCTCTTCATAATTTTGTTCTTGGCTATGTATGCAATTTGTTTTTCTCTTGTCTTACTGATTACTTGTTGTCTTGTTTTTAAAAACCAGTCTGAAATAAATACGGTAATGGAAAATTTATGAAATAGGAATAAAATTAAGAAGTCATCTCAGAGCAAATTTATTTCAACTCCAGCACAAATGCAACAAATTACATCTAAAATAACTCATCAAAACCCTTTTACATAAAATATAAATGGTTTAAATGCATGGGTTAAAATCTCAGCAGCACCTATGCAAGAGAGCTGTGTGATTATGAGGACATCAAGTCCAAATTCTGCAGCCGCTTTGCAGGCTTAATCCATGTCATTACACCTACTTTCTTGTCTCACTCTAGTGACAGGATAAAAAACAGAGTAGGTGTAGTAACAAGTTCTGCTTGGTTCTTGTCAAAGTTTTACCATCCTTAATTACATTTAATCACATGTCGTTGGGATCCATATGTTGTTGGATCCATATGTTATTTATTTGTAGTCACAGACCTGCAGATAAAAAAAAAAGTTTTATAGAAAGCATAAAAGCAAAGGGAAACTATTTGCACAGTGAAGCATCTGTTCAGTCCTCTATAAATTATGAAGCACATTACAAAATCTAACCCTGAATTTCTAACAAACATCCCTAATATTTTCAATGTTAGCTTTAATACAGTATTTTAAAAGATAGTTTTCTTCTTTTGACCCCCATGAAGCAGCATTAGAGGAATTTTTATGGCCTGCATGGTGGGGCAATGATTAGCACTATTGCTTTTCAGCAAGAAGAACCTGGCTTTGAATCTCACCCTGGGGTGTTTCTGAATAGCATTTGCATGGGTTCTCGCCATGCATGAGTGGGTTCCTCCCCTCGTCCAAACATATGACTGTTAGGTTAAAAAATACCCTTAGGAACGACTGTGTGTGCATAAGTTGTAGTTCGTTGTGTGTCTCTGTGATGCCCTGTGATAAACTGGCAGCCTGTTCAGTGAGAACCCTGATTCCCCCCTCTGTTTACTGAAGATAGGCACCAGACACTCGTTCACCATGTAAAGAAAAGTAGGTATATCTAACAGATTATTATAACATTGATACATTATGTTTGTTTGTCCATGCAGTAGACATGAAAATGTTGTACACTTGTGAAGTGGAAAGAAAAGGACACACGACTTTCAAAAGAAACCTGGCGATGTGATGTGCATCCATAGTGCATCTCCCTATTTACTCTGATACACCAAAATAAAATTTTGTCCAGCCAATTTCTCCAGATGTCACATATAGAGTAAACTATCCTTCTGTGCATAATTTCAATTAAATTATATCTCAATCTCTCAACATCTCGCAGATTACTGTTCACTCCATTGTCTGCAAAATGATAAAGTCTGGCACGGCTGCAAACTTACCAAGGCACCTATACTGAGAGGCTATTACCAACACTGGTAATAGTGTTGGTAATAGCACTATTACCAGTGCTATTACTAGTAATAGCACTCATTTGAAGTAGCTCATTTGCTACTTCAAATGAGCTCCGTTTAGTGAATGTAACAACACAAACTGCAGCGGGGCAGATTGTTTTTTTAAAATGCAGAAACAATTTGATGACCTAAAAAGCTTTGCAGGAGCTTAATGTCACCAATGTGCTCTGTTGATTTCTAGAAAAAACTGCAGGTCTGTTTCATGCTACATATTAAACAAAGCAGGAAACATAGAAATACAACATAACATAGAAAGAAAAAAAAAAAAATCAGTTTTCACACTTTGAGCAGATTTAAAAGAGCATTGCAATAGCAGGAACAGGACAGGATTAATCATAGAAGCAGCCATCAGGCTCATGGCAACCCTGGAGGAGCTGGAACAGCTCATGATAAAATCTAATAACAAAGTTATTGCTCTTCTTTGAAAGTGCTTCTTGCATGATATGTTACAGAAAAATCTGTAACATTATTGTAGTACTAAACAATTTTGTAGGTAAAAAAAAAAGCTCTACTTTTAAACCTTTTCTCAGATGACACCTTGTCTAGGAACTACATACAATAAAACACAGAAATAAACTTTCCATGTCAAAGATGTCTTGGTTATGGATGGTCAGCTGATTTTATGTGTCCTATTTCGATATAATGTAACCTTTATGCAGAACATATTGTTGGATTTACTTGTTAAAATAAAATTGTCCTGGCCATGTTTCACACAAAGAAAGTATCACTAACCCTCAATGAAATTCTGTCTTTGTACTTTTTCCTTTTTAGGGCATGAATGGAAGCCACACTCTATCCCCATTATTGTGAAAGGCATGTCACTCAGTGAAGGTAATTTGCTGTAGGTACTTTGACAAAGAAAACACAAAATAATCTTAATGTGAACATCAGTACACAGAACAGCGAACCTCCAATGCCAATGAATAATTAAATATCTAATGCTTATGCTGTGTTTCATCCTTTAGTACTTTTTTTCATGCTTACTCTACCATATAAACCCATTTGTTGAAGTGCTGCACTGCTGAATGAACATAATCGCTAATAACCTTGCAAACACTGGACATCTTTTTAAGGGTTTTTGGGGTTCACGCTCCTTGCCTTCATCAAGCCCATAAAATTTTACCTTTTTAGTCTATAACTTATTTCCAATTTTAGCCTAACCAGCAATTATGAAAGTGCCACCTGGTGATCTTATTTGAGTGAATCCACCAACCTTTTAACCACATGTAGACATCAGTCGATGTCTTTCTAGAGATATCTTTTCACCTTGAACTTTTTAACCACAATTTTATATTGCTTAGGCAAAATGCAGCATAGGTTTGTCTATTCAATCTAAATTTGCAAAGGGGGAAATGGGGAAGCTAAGATTTTTTTGTTGGTATTTTTAAGTTTTTACAAGCTAATATTAAAAAGAATTGTTTTTAAGTCTTTTTTAGTTTGTCTTTAGTTCAAATACTGGAGCCACAAAGGCAACGTTCACACAGCAGGCAAATGAGACCCACATTCGACTTTCTTGCTGAAATCAAAACATCGTCTCCAATTGCTTTCAAAGTGTCTCCCACCAGAACGGTCATGTTGCATTTAATCTGTCTTTTACGACACTGATGTGAGACATGCATCATAATTTTGCATCAGAAGAAACCAGGCTAAATGGCCAGGACAATTGTATTTTAACAAGTAAGGCACTGTGCAGCAGTTCTTACCTGGGAACTGCATGAGATAATGATGCAACACACATAACACATTTATGCATAGAAATCCAAAAATACATGACCAGTTACATAATTTAATGCTGAACAGCAATCACTAAGGGTAACAAATAAGCAGTGAACTCACAGAATAATTAAAATAGTGAAGTACAACCAATTTTAAATAATAAAAAAAACTGTTTCACCTACTGTTTCAACAATGTGAAACAGATTTGTGAAGTGTGTGTTGTTTGAATCCAGCATACTCCGACATGCTGCAGGAATCAGAAATGATTAATAAAGGACTAACAGCTTTAATTAGCTGTCAGCATGGAGTCTGAGGTTGTGAATCCCCCTCCCACTAATAGGACACCTCTCCTTTTTCTCCTGCCTCTCCTCTCTTATGGCTCTAATGCCGCCTGTTTTTACTGTGATCTCTTTTTGCCCTCTTATTTTAGTCTACTCTCTGTCTGTGATACCGTCAACGTTGAAAATTGAGGGAGGCATTTCAAGGTTGTTGCAAACTTTGATCATCACACTGTGCCCCCTCATAGGAAACATGAAATATTAAACCAACAGAGCTCATCTGCAGTGCACACTTTGAGACCTCATGTGTCGTGAGAATGCATAGCGTGATGAGGAAATGCAAAGCTGCGATGATACAAACTTCAACACAGCTCCCAGGAGATCCTCTTTCCACTCTTTGAACGATTTGGATGTTTGAGCTGGAGAACATTGCCTGACACTAGAGTCTAATCCAGTCAGAGAGAAAAAGGAAGTTTTCAGATTGGAGATTTTACCAAGAGGGTAAGAGGAGGAGCAAGTAATTAGTCGAGTCACTTCTGGTGCCATTCATAGGCATTCAGCTTTTCAAGATAAAAAAGAAAAAGAAAAAAATAAGGCCTAGGTTAATTTTGGACAGCTTTGACTCACTATGACAATTCAAAACAACTTTTGTTCTGATTAATGAAACATGATTACATTAAACCAAAAAAAAAAAACAAAAAACATTTAAACCGAAGAATATTGTAAATTATAATCAAAGGCCACACAGAATAAAAAAAACATTATTTCCAGTTTTCTTTTCAGTTTCCCTCAGATTTGTTCAAAATGAACTTGATTCTTATACTTTAAAAAAAAACTGATATCCAAATTCAAATCTAAGTGTATTCCAAAAACATTGAGACAAAGGCAATTAAATAGAAAAGTCCTTGCAACCATTCCTATCTAATTGCTTACTTTGTCCAGACAGTACAGGTGATGTTATTTTGACATGTGTCAGAGGGGTAATAGGCTAAAATTACCTGTCACTCTTCCTGTCTTATTACAACATAAAGAAAACTAATTGCATTTGCATTGCAAATCAATGTTTGACCAAACAGAGAGCACCTGAGCCACTTATGATGTTTATCTAATCCTCAATTAGAAAGGGAGTGTGACTTATGTGTGTAGAAACACTTATGTTTTTAAAATCAGAATTAAGTTGTAAAGGAGGTTTGAGTTAGCCACAGTTTTAGTAAACCTTGTAAAGCTATTAATTTTGAGCTTCATCAGGAACTTTCCCTAATTTGGGTTTGTCAAATAGAAGGCCAGAGCTACGCTTTGATGGTGTCAAATACATTTAGCATTTGACATGCAGCTTAAAAAACTGACAACTTGCCCAAGTCTACAAAAATATGCTCAATTTGGAGGTGTACATGCTTCTCCCTTTAGCTCCTCTGGTAGTAGCACACATGCTACCCTTTATGTTTAAATATGGGAAGCATAGCCAGCAAAGTGGAATAATGCCATATGCATAGAAGCTGTGGTGCCAAAATCAATTTGACTTGTCAGAAAAAAATTAACATTTTCTAATTCACCTGATATTTGTACAATTTGGAGATGTCCACGCTTTTAATTAGATGTAGCAAGATTGGTTTGAAGCTTGAGGACCCATGGTGAGTCTTTTGGATTCTTTGATAACCAAGTCATAGGATCTTACACAGTATATGGGCCATACATCATGGATACGCTACCACTGCAGCTTACAGGCTGTTTACGTTGCACCTCAGACCAAGATATAATCCCACCACAATCTCAGAATGTAGGTTTTGTTCATATTAGGGGAACTCCTATATCCCATCAAGTGTTCTGGAGCAAAGTATTCTTGATGCACTTCAGAAGACGTCTCTAAAATTCTGCAGAAACTATCAACGTTCTGGTTGATTTTTGCTGCTTTGGTGTAAAAGGGTTATTAGTCCTCAGCAGAAGCCGGGCACAAGAAAAAATAAAAATCTGAAAACAAAAATATTAACCGGGAGTGACATTGGGAAATAAAAGCTCGAAGTCACTCATGGTAATGGGATGTGGCAACACTGTTGGGGGTAGTGGAGGTTGAAGTACAGTCATTGCACATTTAACCTCTCAGAGGGTTGTCACCCCTGTAAAACTGCGATATCACCCGAAGACAGACACGTTACGTATCATGGGGTTTTACATGTTTCGTCTTCTGGGTCAAGAGTTTGAGCCTCAGTGACTCTTAGTAAAGCTCAAAAATTTATTCAGCACTTTTGACAGTAGAAAGGTTTTTCAAAGATTTTTAGGTGTCACCACACAGCTCATGAACAGAGAGAGCTGTTCTACTTCTTTCTCCATCTTATGTGACAAGCTCTTTGAAAGCTTTGCCCTAAAAGACTTGAAAAAGCATGAAGCTCAGTTCCAAACATTTTTGTCCTGTACGTTTTGAGAAAGGTGAGAAGGGATGTGACATGAACGCCTCTCAAAGAACACTTTCAGAGGTGAGAAAAGCAGGAGATGTAGTGCTACTTCACCCTCCAGATCCACAGGGAAATGTAATTGTGAGCACATTAGCTCCCTGCTCGTCTAGCTATTACTGCTGCCATATGTTAGCATGCTAATGACCAGAGATCCAGGTCAATAATGTTGTCCAACAGAAGCCTAAAAGAACTGGGCTTCTGTTACTCTCACAGCATTTTAAGCAAGCAATAGTCCTATTCCTGTGAGTATATGGTTTCCCCAAGCAAATGCTAAGGCAGACAGAATCGGATGAAACATCGAAGTTTTTAAAAAGGTTTTTGGTCTCTGTGGACATGAGAGCAGATGCTGAATGCTTGTTCCATGATTTATATCAAGGAAGGAACCCCTCTGAGGATTAACAAAGTTCGTAATTTGAAAACAGAAGCACAGGAAAGGTGCTGTTTCTCCAGAGATACCGCCAGCTTATGACAAACAACCCTTTTTCAAACATTTACTCACAACCATGTGTTTACTATGAATCCTTTTAATTAAAACATTGTCCTTAAAACAATTTATTTCCACTCCATTAACAAATGTACTACGGTGTGCTTTAAATATTCTGCGAGCCCTGTGGAGGAATTATGATCCTTATTTCTGGATACCTTTGATTCAACATGGTCTAATGAGAGAGTATGTTACACAAAGCTACAACACAACTTTAGTTAATGCCCTTAAGACTTACAGATGAGGAAAAAAAAAAATATTTTCATCCTTCAAAATATAAAAAAACACAACTCGAGTTAAAATAACTTTAAAATGAACAAAAGTTTATTAGCAAATCTTTCTGTTTATGACAAATCTGACTTTTCTTTTGATTAAAAATTTCTTATCAAACATTTTAAAATGATGAGGATAAAAAGATGTCCTTACCATCATTAATTAATTTTCTTAATCGGAGATTGCGTAGCACCACCAATCATCAATCACTGCCAACAAGCAATCACTTCTGTGATTCATTTAAATATCCCAATTTGTGAGCAGTTAGACCCTTTTTGAATGTCTAACTTATTTTTCATGGTTCAGAATCTGTTAAACAAGCTTTTCTTTCACTGCTTGCTCATTCTTTCTTGAAAGGCTCGTAAGCACATTTGAAGATTTTTTTCATTTTGCACTGACTCATTCTACTTTTGTTGTAATACAGTCATGCTGTATTATTCACAAAAGAGTAACAGCCTTAATGTTTGGTTTTTATATTATGTTGCATTCACTCTTAAAATACCAACAACAAAAATACAAATAAAATGCAACAGCAAAACATATAATCACAAAAGATTGGGCTTTTAAATTCAGACCCATATAATTCTAACAAAGACATTTTTTCTATTTTTGTTGTTGATTAAAGAGACTAAAAGCAGCAGCCAAATAATGTGGTTGGTTTCAGCTACAATGTTGTGGTACATCAAAGTTAATTGCTTGTTTTCACCAGTGCCTGGCTGAAATTGTTCCGTGACAGAAGGTTAATTCAGAAATGGACTGCCTGTCACAGCCTTGCTAAACCTTAGGGATCTAATAGAAGTATAATTCACCAGCAGTTCTTTTCACATATTCCATTTGTTTTGTTAAAATATGTGGAAAACATACAGCATTTGGGGAAAGTTATTCACAAAAGTGGTTTGCATATTTTTCCTTTCATATTGCTGTAAATCCAGCAATATGATCTGTGTTCTAGAGCATCTATTGTATGTTGGTTGCTTTTACAGAGTCACGTCACAAATACAATAACATTCAGAGCTGTGGTTTCAAAGTGAGGATTAGTCTTACCCACAAACCCCCCCACAAAAAACAAAAACAAAAAAAAAACAACCTCTTGTAGCAAACAGCACTTTTCTTTGCTTTAAGATCAATTCTGGACAGTCAGCAGCTCCATGTCAGTAGTTTTCTGACAGTACAATCCTGTTGTGTTTCTCTTTCCTCTTCCATTCTGTTAATCAATCCTCTGTGAAGCTTTTCACAAGTGAACTCTCCATCATGTAGACTTGAAAACTGGCTCAGAGGTTATCTGCTTAGCTGTGTGCCACTCCAAGAAGGAGATGAAAAGAGACACTGGTAGCATTAGCCATGAAGGGTTCTTTTCTCTAATATAAAAATACTCCTGTATCAGAGTTTTTGTTGTTGTTTGTTTTTTCTGGTGTGGTTTGTCTTTTGAAAACCCCAGTAGTTGGCTATTCACACTGAGCCAAATTTTGCTGGATGTTTCTTCCAGTTAAAGGGTATTTTTTCTTTCTACTGTCGCATGCTTAACATCTTATCATGTATTTTAGAACCAAACTATAAATGCACATAAAAATAATTTGAATACTTACCCCTAGAATCACCATGTGATCAAAGGCCACACATAAAACGAATTGACTTAACACATTTATCAACATGTGCTAGTCATAGGTGATGCACAGAACACATCAGATTTTACCTTTCACATTCAAGAACTGCTTTCCTCCTAAAAACCACCTAAATACTACAGTCTTAATGGACGGTATCATTAAACACAGCCATTCAACAAATGAGAATATTAGCAGGAAGGTATGAACATTCAATTTCTTTTAAAATATTCCCCTTAGTTGTAGAGGTACCTTCAAAGTATGTTTTTTTTTTTTTATTTAATTTAATTAAGACTTTAGAAAGTATGCCTTAGATTAATCGTTCATAAAATTAATTCTTGATTATGCTGATGGTTAGTTCAAGTGTTTTTACTTAATATTCATAAATAAGATTAGTTAGTGTGACTGATTAAATTAATTTTAATCTAAGATTTATGTAAATATTCAAATTTCTTTAAATTTCCAATGAAGTTTGTTCAAAGGGAACATAAGGAATCTGTCAAATTAGGTTGACCGAAGACAAAGGAGATTCATTTTGATAGATTAATGAGGTAAATTGTAAGACTGGAAACAAAAAAATGGCTAGCATTTCAACTCTTTATATTGTATTTTAAAACATGTTTACTGTTACATGATGAGAAAATCTAATTATTAAAAATCACAAGGGTCTTAAAGGCTACCCAATAATTGTAAGCCTTCTGCTTCTTTTATTTTAAAAGCAAGATTTTCTCTTAAAGATTTTTTTTTTTATCAAAATCACTGGTACACTCAACTAAATGTTTCCATAGATGTAGGTGGCAGAAAAGCTTAAACCTGAATCTGTGGTAGCAGCCATTCACTATCCAATGCTACTTTAAGTGTAATTGATTTTTAAAAATTAAAAATCAATACAATTTCTTTTACCATTCAGCAATTTACAGTAAACAAGAAAAAAAAAACTGGTTTGTTGTACTTTATGTTCTGGAGTAAAAATGTCTAATCCTTTGCTTGTCTGTTAAATTGAAGCTGTGCTGAATCACAAAATATTGATTGAACAATCAAATTATTTTATTTCAGCTTATGTAGTTTATTGATTGTCTGAGAGGCAAGGATGCAACCCGGACAAATGCCTGACACATATAAAAAAATCATCGCTTTCCAAAGTGTTAGCTCCATGAGGCAACCTGCTTGACTGAGCAAATTTTGTTCTTGTCTGCCACGAAACGGTTGATCAATGCAGTCACTGAGATCCTAGACTTCAGTAAAAAGTAAGAAGTAAGGAACAAATAACAGCAGGCTGGATGCTTAAGGACAAGAAAAGCCATTAGGAGTTCAGAATTACAAAGCGATCTTTCTTGAAAGAGACGAAGAACAATGCTTGCAGCATTTTCGCTTTTGTCACTGTGCCTGCCTCCATTCAAACGCTCTGCATTTCAGTAGGCCATTAATTAAGCTCCAAAGAGCAACAAAGGACAAGTTCGGCAATGAAATTCAACACATTTACAACAGATTGCTGCTAAATTTGGATTTCCACCCATCTGATTATTCTGTATTTAATAACACACAGTTGCTTGACACAGGCAGGGGTCCCTTTTCTCCCCCTGCTGTGTTTTTCAAAAACTGAACATGTCTGATTATGCCTATTATGTCAGGAAACCTAGTATGATCACTGTGGTGTGGAAACCTTTCCAACCCTCCCAACATCTACAGCGTGGTCCTTTATTGGGAACGCCACAGATGGAAAAGGTTTTTTTTTTTCCCCCCTCTGTAGTAATTAGAGCTTTTCAGAAATGTGGCCCAGTCTTTAAAGAGAATGTTTCTTAATTGCTACCTTTTGTTGCGACATTGCTGCTGTTTGAAAGGATAATAACAGCTGGTCAAAGTAATTGTTGCTTTATGAATTCATTTGCACTGAAACCCTCCCTCTAGAAACTGGTTATTGTTGTGCACTCAAAAGATGTTGCATCTCATTACACAGATGCTGCAGAATCATGTGAATGACAAACAAATATGTTAATATCCTCTAGGAAGAACATCTGCAGGAATCACTTGCAAAAAAAAAAGAGAGAAAAAAAAAATCATATCTTAAATAATCCTGGTTATGTTGAAATGAATGCAGTGATCTCCACAGCCTTGTTTATAAGATTTCCCTTGTACATGTACAGTAGTTCCAGCTGTGTGGAAAACACAAAATATGTTTTCCCCAGTTAAATAAACCTGAGCGCTTTCTTTGAATGTTAGGAAGCTCAAAATTAATGATTAGCTTTTCAGTGGTACTCAACACAGATAGTCAGACAGAAAACTGCAGAATTCAATGCAATCTCTTTAGATTGCATCCAACGGGACATCCAAATTTTTTACAAAATTTGAGATTCATTATAAGGACAAAAATAATAATACAGTTTTTAGATTGAGAATGGAAGAATAAACTTATTTTTTTAAAATGGACCGCAAAAAATATGGGTAAACAGATCGCTGGGGGAACTTCATATAAAATAATATAAGAAGGTATTGAAAGATGTTATTAGTCAGGGACTCAAAGACACAAAAGCCTTGATTTAACAGTGATACCCCATTACCCCATTTCTTTTTTTTTTTTCTGAAAAATGTAGACATCATAAAACTTTCCATTTTAAGTCCATCATAACTATAGGACTCAACGGAACATGTTTGAATTGTACTTGAGATAATCTTTTCACTTAAGTTCTGGGTCTGAAATGATCATCTCCATCTCCAAATGCAATAGATAGAAGACAAAGGTTCGTCTATTTCAGTCAGAGCATCGCTGTGGTTCTTTCAACAGATGCACATAGCGTCCTTTGAGAAATGTATGTTTTCCTGATTCTGATTGTTCCTAGTGAAAACCCTTCACACTCCCCAATCCACCCCACACATACACAGGCATAACGTCACACAAACATTTCTTTAAATGTAGATACATTCAGGGGGTGAGCTTTTACACTGACTCAGTGCCTAATCAACATCTAGGGAGAGAGTTCTGGCTCATTAAACAGGCTCTTTGTGCCGGCATTAATAATGCAGAGGCAATGTGAGAGCCATGATGTGCTCAAAGACCTGCCATCTTGTTAATTCACCGTTAATCATGCAGGATAACACAACAACCACGAGGGCTGTTGGCCACTTCTCTTTAGAGTCTGGGGTCAGAAAATCCACCACTCCTTGGCTCAGACCATCTTTTAATCCACCGACTTATAATATAGTGGGACCTTATGCCCTCTGGTAATGGAAGCACTCACATGTAACATTTTATTTTTTGTGCAGTTAAGATTTGTGAATTAAATCACTTCATTATTTATATTCAACCTGTTTTTGTTTCAAACAACTGCTGCCTTCTCTATAGTTACAAATGTTTTGTGACTTAAAAATAAACTGACAATTACAAAAGCTTTCTCTAATTTCCAAATGTATCTTGTGCAGACAAAATAAATTGTGTGTTAAGAAAGCGACCTGAATAAAGCTTGCCACAGTTTTCTTCTGCACCTCCACAAGCATTAACACATTTTATCTGAGCACATTTCTCTCACTTGGGGATAGACAGAAAATTTGAAGGATTTTTGGACTTGCTTCAGTTCCTTTTTCCCTCCCACCTGCTTCTTAAACTGAAATCAATGTTCCAGTCTTTTCAGCCTCTCTGTAGATTACCTCAACCAGAGGAGAGTTTACTATATCAGGAGTCACCAGACTCGTATTTTGGTCTTGCAGTAGCAGCTGCAGGATTCTCCATTCCTAACTCGACCTCCCTCAGGATGGATAATCCCAAGTAAACCCCCTAGATTCTGTGATTAATGATAAGGTCTAGTGGTTGTGACCCTTGTCCCCTCACTGTGATGCCTTGTGTTGAGCCCAGGGAGCTTTGAAAGGCTTTTCATGGTGGGAACCTATACAGTTATACAAAAAACCCACTGGCAAACAGACAGAATGTGTATTAGCACAGGGATTAGTGTGGAAAACATAGAGCAAGCAGGGGCAACAGTTTGACAGATTTTTGTTGAAATACATTGAATCATTGTGTTAATTAATTAAAAACTCTGATTTAAATAATACACTTGCCATTAAATAATTGACATTCCATTTCACATCAGCCTAGTTCCTCATGATTCAGTACCAGGTTTCTGTTTGTAATGGTGCATTATCTTTGCACTCAGGGGCCAGATTTTCTGAGTTCCCATCCATCCATCCATCCATCCATCCATCCATCCATCCATCCATCCATCCATCCATCCATCCATCCATCCATCCATC
>CAEFZY010047490.1:0-18437 GCA_903066815.1 Brachyrhaphis roseni | reverse complement strand
TACTAGCCTGTTGTTGCCTCTGTTCTATTTTTATTGCCTTTCAAGATGACATGTCTGTTCTTGGTGTTGGATTTTATCAAATACATTTCCCTCAAACATGCGACTTATACTCCGGTGCGACTTATATATGGATTTTTCTTCTTTATTATGCATTTTATGGCTGGTGCAACTTACAATCCGGAAAATAAGGTATTTACTTTCTCTTCATTGCAAGCCGAGGGGAATTTGGTAATTTTTAGGGTGAACAATAATGAGCGCTGTAGTAAAATGCTGCTATTTAATATAAACAATGGATCAAATTGCAGCTTTTAGGGGATAAAAATAAACCAACAATTATTCACCAACTCTGAGGTCTGCTGCAACTCCGAAGAGCATTTTAGCATCTTAATACGCATTGTCTTGGTTTTTATCACCCACAACTTTATTGTTTGACTTTTACACAGTTATTAATATATTAATATCAAAAATGACACAGCCTGCCCCTATAGTGAAGGTCCTTTTCTCTTTATTATCTCTAAAAACAAGAAAAGTTGATATGCAGATGCTGTATTTTATTTCTCAATTGAATTAGTGCAGCTTTAAGTTTTTTGTTGTTGTTTGTTTTAAAGGTTGTGGAGATTGCACCTGGCTTCCAGTTGGACCCACACCTGAGAGACAGACTTCATGCTGACGCCGTCAACCTGGCCAAACAGGTATGGGTCTACATTTGTAGGTAAAGCTGTTCAAGCGGCTGCCTTACTGACGAGGGTTTCTCTTCCTGTTCAGATACAGATTAGTTATTTAACATTTGTCACTTTGTTACTGAGCTCCAATCTGACTGGGAATTAATTGGTGCTACTGGTTTAGATTTGTGTGATTTTGTCCCACCTAACTTACTATCGATGTTCTAGATTCTGCAGTACAGCTTCATGACGGGAACTGATATTTTGTCCTATCGATATTTTCTGCAAATTAGCTACATGGCGCCTCTCCAACAAGATTTTTGTTGACCTGAAGTGAGAGGGTCCCACCTAGGACAGTTTTGAAGATTTGGTGTGTGAAAATAAGGCAATAAGTCCATATATTAAGGGTGACCTTTTGTGCTTCCTTGAACAGATTAGGATATCTGTTCAATATAATGAGCAAAACATGCTCATTATATTTTTTGGACAATCTTTGTTACCATGATCAGATTTTAGTTTGGTCAGTTCTGCCTATTTTGAGCTCCTTTCAGCTGTTTTAGGGCGTCTTGTCGCTTTAAATTCAAATAAGCTGCTGCTGGCCACGCCCCCCAAATCAACCTTTATACTCACCATGAAAATAGCTGCAAACAGATGAGCAATTATACCATCGTACACCTTTGAAAAGCATTAGAAGAGCCTCCTGCACAACCAACAAGAATGCAGCAACTGGTTTCTGGATGGGAAGTCAACAATAAAACTCTTGTGTTTTCCAACAGCCATTGTACAGTGCATACAGTGGTAAAACCAGTTTGGGTTGCTAGTAAATCTAACTTACAGATTCTGATTTTGGCTAGTACCATTTCTTATGTCTGAAATGTTGCCCAATATATCAAGAAAGTTGCTGAATTGGCAACAACGGCGTGACTGTTGTCAACTGTAAATGTGCGGACATGACCTGGTCGGCCGGTTTGTCAGTCAAACTTTTCTCACAGGAGAAAAGAAAAGCACAGCGATTGATTTGTAGACCTTTGCTGAGGTTGATAACATCGGTGGATAAGATCGGCTTCACATGTAAAATTCGCCCGACAGCTGATCTGCCAAAATTAAGGAAATCACCACCGATAAATCGGTCCACCACTTGTTGCTAGGTAACGGGGCTGGACTCAGCTGGGGTTGCTAGGTAACGCAGTGCACATGGAATGTGACTTAACAATCGGTGGGATGTCATTGTTAGTATGCTACCATTTTGTCTTTTTCAGTTCCTGCAGCTTGAACAGAACAGCAAACATGTTTGGTTAAACTATTTTTCCCAACGATGCACAGAAACAAGCATGGAAACGTAAAGGGCGACTAAAATATTGTCCACCATTCAACTTTGCTTATATTTGGTGAAACTTAAAGGATTTTACTTTGTCCGGTTTTCTTTCTAAAGACATTGAACCATTTAATTTCAATTATGACTCAATAAATTGACGTTTTTATTAACTCGATTTACAAATTTAATAGTTATTAATTCTTTATTGTAACATTTATTGCAGTGCTGGTTTGATAAGGTGTTTTTTTTCAGTAGGCTGTGTTATATTTCAGGTTAAGGCAGGTGTCTGCATACTAAATGTGCAGTTACAGTTTCCACTACTTTCCAAACAAATCCTGGCAGTCTTGAGGAGAAATATCTCTCCAAGAGCCGAAGAAGCACTGGGTGAACATGGGAAGTCAGAGGAGAGTCTCAGTCTTGTCCATTTTTATCTTTTTTATTCCCCTCACTCATAATCGGCCTGCAAGACAACTGGATTCTCCCCAGGAATTTTAATGCACCTTCTACCTGTCAGTCACTTGAGGGGAACATTTGTTTTGCCAAGGTGGGAAGACAAAATTACAGTCAGAGCAGTTTGGGTAAGATTTGATGAAACTTTAGGAGCGTTTATTTTGCTTTTGCATTAAAAATGCATCCATTTACCTTCTTTTTGCGTTTTTTAAATATTTATTTTGGTTTTGATGCCTACAAGGTTTTTCATGTATGATGGCATTACTTTAAAATCAAGCATCATTGCTCTGGGAAGATGTAAAGAAATGGCCTTTTTGGTTAATGGCCCAGGTGACGAATGGATACAAGCGAGATGGGAGGAGTAACATATGAGCAAAGAAATGACCTTGATGGAAGCTTAATGCAAGCCTCATCTTATACCTTTGCTCTAGCTATAACTTTTAATGCAGTGTTATCATGTGAATCCTGCTTTAAAGTGCAAAAACTCGTCCTCAGGGAGGCAATTTCTCCATTCATTCTTTGCTGAATAACTTGGAAAAAGGGAAGTTTAATTATCTGTAGGTCAACAAAAATACTGACTGAATTACACCACAGTTGAATGCATACACACACAGTCTGAAGGCAGCCTCATTTCAACGACACAAGGACAGATTTCACTTTCATCACCTCTTGAACATTCTGTGTTTTAAATGCTGGAAACCATTTTTGTTGGCGAACCTTGAGTTTAAAATTAAGTATGTAAACACTTCTGGTGTCACGCACCTTAAGGCAACTTTTATCATTTCAACATTTGTAATGCATCATTGACCTGTGGGAGGAAATTATTAGCATTTATGGAGACTGTTCTGTCCTGTTCTGGTATGGCCCCGCCATCTTTGTTTCTGTATCAACCGGCTCCGCTTAAGAATGACCAGCGGAAAAACTACAACACTGAGAGGTCTAATCAGATGTTATTAATCGATTGGAACTAATTTTAACCTAATAAACCATTAGTCAACAATTAATCCTAAATTGATTAATGGTTTGCATTCAAAGTAGGATATATTTGATATCCAAAAGTTTCAACACTAAGAAAATTAGCAGTATTGGGCATTGCTAACACAAAAGCTAGTTGTGCTAACGCAAAGCACTAAACATTAACCTTAGTTCTGCAAGCGCTAAAGCGCCTTATCAACATGGTATTTTGGTGGAAGCTAATGCTAAATTACATGAGTGCTACCATGTTGATACTCACCATGTGTCGATAATGCAACATGTTATATAACATACTATATCGCCCTCAACAGGATAAAATATGTCGCTGCACATTTACCTGAATGGTTGCACTTCAGGGAGAGATTCTTTGCAACACAGCTTTCACTTAACTATGAAAGGTTAAGTGAAAGGTTAACCTTTTCTAAGTTAGCTATCTTAGCATAGCTAACTAGCATAGCATAGCTAGTTATGCTAAGAAACAAAATATATACAAGACAAAGCCAAAATCTATGGAAAAACAAAAATAGGCGTTAACGCTGCTTTGGGCAGCAATAGTTAACTAGGTTTTGCCTAGTTGATGATGGTAAGGCTTCTATCAGTAAGCGTAGAGCATCAGTAAACAGTTTACTGTAGAGTGATGCATTCTGGGTATTTGTTGAGCCACATCAATATTCAGATCGTGAGGATTTGTAATCGGTTTTGAGACGACTATGGAAGGATATATTGACATTTTCTTCACAAACAACTCTATAATTGTGAACATGAAGGAAGACACACCGAGAATTATTTAAAGAAAAGCACTAAAATAAAATTTAATGTGCTATTTTTACCTTTTTGTCTGAGCTTCCCCACAGTTTAATGATCAAACCTGCAGCGTTTTGCATGTAATCAGCAGGTGTCTCACTTTCTTCTGGCCTGATGCTCCATGTTTCCTCTATCGGTGCCCTCGTCCTTCTTTTTTTACCCTTCTGCTCTCACCTCTTCCTGCGATGTGTGCTGGCTGCATTCAGATCCCCTCCGCTCCAGAGCCATTCCCAGCTTCCTGCAGGCTTTGAAAACCTGTTCCCTAAAGAAAAGCAGAGCTGAACTTTGGTACTTGGTGCAGGATTAATGATGGCACGTATTTCTCTCTGCCTCCATATGCATAGTGTGCATAGCGGTGAGATGATGCAAAGCAGCATGTGTTTTTCATGAGCTGTGTGGTCCTGCAGTGAAGTATTGTGTGGTAACTTTACACAGCAACCAACCCCATCACTAAAACTCATTACAGGGCACAAGTGCAGGGCAGCCTTATTAGCCGACTGCTTAAGATGCTTCATCACCTCCCTGCTCTTAGTTTTCATGTTCACTTCTTTCAAAGTTAGCATAGATTCAATAAAGATTGAGTTTTCATGCTTTAATATTAGAAAGAAACTTAAAACTCTTCAGTTCTCCTCAGAAATGAATAATTGTGATTGTTCGTTTTGCAGTGTGATGACTAATTAAATCAATTTGGGTTTAATTACCTCATCCATTTTTCCTGAGACCAGACGGCAACGGGGAACTGCTTCCTTTGAAGCGTGTGTGTTGAGGCTGTGCTCCCATTTAGGTTAATCCCATCCCAGCTCTTCTCTGAGCTGGAGAATGTTTTTATTTTTGTTACTTTGGAAGTGTAATTATCTTTAGAGAGAGCTTTCTATTTTAAAAAATAAAAATATATAAACCTCCGCTACCAGGCAGCTGCTATAGATGAGTGCAACAGGAAATAAAGGGTTTTCTTCTGTAAGAAGCCTTGATTGTTTCCCATTTTAAAGAAAATGTGGTTTAAGTGAAAGCAAAGTAAGATTCTTACAGATTTTTGTTATAGTTCAACGATACGTCTAGTTATAAAAGCAGAGAACGTTATGGATATTCTTCAGTATGGGATGTAGGATTTAAAGAACACTTTAAATAATTTCTGGGGCAATTTATTGTCCCGCAAATTTATTGAAAAAAGTATTTCTGGGTTTTTATGTGGAGTCGAAGCTTTAAGTTAGATATTTGCAAACGAGGGAATAAGTCGTTTCCCCTTGAGTGGATATTTTCATGCACAGCAGCTTTCAATACAAACCTGCTGGTTAAGAAACGCTTCAAGCAGTGCTAATTCCAAACAAATGAACTGATTTTGTTGTTCTGGAGTTTGAATTGTTGCAGCGACTGCACCAAGACGTTTGGATGTCAAGCAGAAGAGTTGTAAATTTGCTGCTGGCCGCCGGTGCATAAATCTGTGACTTTTACTATTTGACAACAAATTGATGTCAATACTGAAAATTAAAGCCATATTAATAAGGAAAACAGTCTATTGACCACTTTTACATGATCTGCTTTGCACGATGTGCTTGATTGCATATTTTAAAGCAGAACTCCAGATGGTTTACATAAATAAGTCGAGGTTTTGTTCTTCCATCTGGTTCATAAAGACTGTGTTCATGTTGCCGCCATATGAGGGCAGCCTCAACATGGTTCCTCACCAATCTTGGAAAAACATTGGTTTCAAGACTCGGCTGCTCTATTTTCTAAAAGCTGGCTGGATGGATTACAGGAATCGGATCTCCCTAATCCCTTTCTGTTTGTGCCTTGCATCATTTGTGAGTAGGACTGTACATAAATCTGTCAGAATATGCTTCATGCCGTGCAGCAGCCCCTCGCTGTGCACAAGAGGAAGCAGACTCCATACAGCCGCTTCCCAAGGTGGCTTTAAAGTTTGGGGTTTTATTGTTCAAGTTGCTCTGAAGCAGCGCCCAGTGGTTTGCTCAGGCCCTAAATTACACCTTTTAAACTGAAGTGCATATTGGACCAGTGACATTTATAGGTAGAAGGCATGCAGTCGAACTTCAGTAAACTCCTGCCATCTAACCATGTTTTCTATTCTTTCTCTACTATGAACTTCTTCCTCTTTTTACCATTGCTTGTGTCCTTAAATTTGATGAAAGACTTTATGAAAATTGTTCTGCACGAAACAAGCAAACAAGCTCAGTTCCCAAATTACTGTTTTTATGTTGCATGAGGAAGAATGGCTGCAGGTTTTCCCTTGAAGGAGCGTTTCTAGATGCTGCAGATGAGCTTTGCCTTTGGCGCCACGCCTTCTTAAAAAAATGACAGACTTGCTTTTGCAGGACTGACCCTCATCTTGTTTCTTTTCGATTTAAAACTTTCTGTTACAACTGGATTCTTCAAAATTCAGTGGTTGTGACTTTTAATTTGTAATTTGTCCCCAATAGGGAAGAAATTTTTACTGGTTTTCATGTTTGTCGTCATATTAAACAATCTTAAGGTAAATGTCTGAGTCAACTGCACAGTCAAATAAAACAAACACAGAAGGATACAAGCAATTAGAAAACTCTTATAAAGGATAAAAATGTATTTATGCTCAAAAAATGTATTTCAGTCACTCGATGTCTGAAAGAGTTTTTAGATGGAAAATAATTAGATTCAGTCCAAACTGTGGGGTTATTATACTATATGATGCATATTATCTTGGTGAGTTTTAGTGAATTAATTTATTATATTCAGGTTGTTTCCATTTGTTGTTCATGTTCGTGGCATTAGACTCTAGATTGAGTAGATTTCTTTCAAACTGAAATTACTATATTTCACATTGGATTTCCTGTCAATTGTACAATTGCAAGAAATAATTTAATTTACACAAATAAAGGCTTAAATTTACTATAATAATTTGCATGAAACAAAAATGGGGTTTTCTGAGATTAATAAGTTGGACATTTGCGACAAATGATTCCTTAAGGCCTTCAAGGTTCAGGTAGTAAATTTATAAAATGATATCTGGATGTTTTCCAAAGTTCAAGTGGGAGATTTGGGTTATTTTTCTATATCAGAACAACACTTACTATGAACAGGATCCAGAATAAACCTGATAAATGTAGGTTTTTTTTTCTTAAAAATGTAAGACTTTACATGTCAGAATATCAAAGATTTATTATAGTAAATTCATGCAATTAATATTGAAAAATGTTTTGTTTTCTTGTAACTGTACATAAGATAATATATAAATATGTTCTTGTAAATTTGTGAAACTATTCCAGAGATTTTTTTGTATAAATTTATGAAAATATCCTCCTTAATCAAATAAAACATTTGAATAATAAATGGTGTTGGACACTAGATAACAAGATGAACTCAAAGGAGCAAGTCTCGAGTTGATTTGTGCCTTTAGTAAACGCTGTGCCACACAAGCAGCTTTCAACAGACGGCTGATGAATTTCTGTCCAGTCAAATGGCCTTTTTCCCCCTGAGGAAAGCAGCTTGGACGCAGCCAGTGATTTGCTGCGAGCGGCGATGCTTCAAGTTTGAGCCACAATGACATGATAGCTGCTAATGAGACGGAAACGACCGATGGCGACAATAATTCTCATCTTCAAAACACAGAATGGTACAAATGTACATTTATTTATTTATTTGAGAGTTTTTAATTTCATCTCCACACATCTGCTTCTCCTGAAACACAGAGGATGTATAAACCCATTCAGTTCTCCACAAAATGCATAATTTGAGTGGAGGACTTTGTTTTCATAAATGAATATTTAGCCAGTGAGAAATGTGTGGCGTTGTCCCGGTTCTTGAAAAGGTTCCTGCGGTGGAAACGACATCGTTGCCTTTAGGCGAGGAAACTCGAGCAAATGAGAGAAACCAAGATCCAACATAATTAAGCACCCGGAGTTTCTACAATTAAACTGAATCACATTATTCTTCCCCTCAACCAACCTTAAAACATCTACAGTGGTGCATTAACACCAGCAGAAACGGCGTCAGCGATAGGAGAAAATGTTTTAAGATGGTTATTTTCTAAATGCACGCTACCTAATCGTGGCTTTCTGGGTAAACGGAGACATCCATCTAATTAATGCTGGCGACATCATCATGTGTGGGAACTTTAATTCTCGTTACGCCTCAAAGGGCCTCATTCTGCGTCACGGCAGATTCCTCGCTTTAACCTTGACACATGCGGCCAAACGTAGTTGTAAAAACCATCTCATGGCGCTCTAATTGGCAGTAAGGATGAGCAACGTTGCGGTGCAGCCTTGAACTCTTGGATTGTGTCGCTCTTGTTGGCAGCAGGTTGCAGCTCTGTCATGTTAGCTCTGATTTGTTTTCATATCCTGATTGAGGCTTTGTGTGCTTGACTTATTCCTGCTGGCTTTGGACGCTTTGGATCTTTGCTCCTCCTTTTCTACTTTCGGACAGTTTTTATGACGCGTAACCGTGGCAACGGGGTATTGTTTTTGCTACTGTTAGCAGCCGATTATCATCCCTGAACTCTGACACGAAAACCCAGAGGAGTTGAAGGGGAGGCTTCATGGTTACAGCATTAATAAGGACCAGCAAAAGCAAATGAGGTGGATTAGCAGTGCTGGCCAGCAACCGATAGTACTATTGGCTACAATTGTCATTATTATTACTATTATTATCTGTAGATTTTCTTCTTATGACTTAGTTTGAAACCATTTTGTCTATGTATTATAATTTATTTTTTAGCTGTTTCAAACAGGCACATGACTACTAACATGGTTTTATTTACAAATTTTTGATAATTATTGACTCAATAAGTAATTAATTAAATTGAGATAAAGGGTAGGATTAAATAAGTGTTCACTTCTTCCTACTCCCTTTGAAAGTGAAAAACAAATTATTTAGTTCTTGCTTATGTCTGCACATGTTTTCTCTGTCCTACTGATTGCTTGTTTTTAAAAACTTGTTTGAAATAAATAAATCAAATCAAAAATATCATTGAGCTGTTGGCAAGTCATGACAGTTTTCAGACTATCATATCTCAGTTTTTAGTCAGAGGCTTCTTCAGTTTTGTTGCAAGACTGACTGCTACCAGAGATCATTACTTCCTACAGCTTAAAAAATAAAAACTAAATCCAAATGAAGCCTTGTTCACTGTTCTCATGGTGGGGCCATGTTGCTCCCCAATAGAAAACTAATAATTAATCTAACTCCTCTACTCCTTCAGCCATTCTGCTGTGAAATTATGTTTGTCCAGTTTTTGTTTTGTCTCTTAAGTGTCTTTAGTCTTTCTTGCTCTGATGCTAGCTGCGTTTCCATTACAAATATGTGCAAAACTTTGATACTCAGGTAAATTTAGCAGTTTAAATAAGACATTAAGTTAAAATCACACACGAATAAGTTTGTTTACGCATTAAGTCACTAAGAAACCTGCTACAACATCATCATCATTGTTGTCTTTTCTGCCAGTAATAAGATCCGGTTGTTGACCAAATTACTCCATGTTTCCATTGCACCACCTCATCCTAACACAAAAACTTTATCCAAAAACTATTTCTGTTTTTTGTTTTTTTCAAAATTAGTGAATTTATTTTCATATTCCAATTTGTCCAATTTTAAGGTTAATGGAAATAACCTTGTGTTTGTTGTGATGTGGAAATGGCTGCATCAGATTGATTAGATTTTCTTTTATGTTGAGGAGAGAGCTGCAAACTGAATTGCCTTTTCTTGAGATAAAGAGTTTGATTTGACTACAATCCACAATGACTCTTTAAATATAAATGAATTGAAATGAGTTATGACATTTAATTTCCCTTTAGGATAAAGTATTATTGAATTGAACAATAGCTCTATTGACAGACTTTAAGCTGTCGTTGTTTGTGTACTGTTAGAGGCGTTTGAGGACAGGCAGGATAGATTTTGTGTATTTTCCTTGTTTGCTTGTTTGGTCTTCCTTTGTCCCTTGAGAAGTGCTGCTTCAAGGCACAACGATCTACCCAACTCAAGTGAAAACAAGTGAGACAGCAGCCTGAGACATGTTTAAAAAGATTCACTGAAGAAACTTTGATACATCTACTTCTGTGCGAGTCTGATACTAAAGAACC
The DNA here is from genome assembly GCA_903066815.1 of Brachyrhaphis roseni. NCBI lineage: Eukaryota > Metazoa > Chordata > Actinopteri > Cyprinodontiformes > Poeciliidae > Brachyrhaphis > Brachyrhaphis roseni. The sequence continues at coordinate 8,166 of CAEFZY010047490.1, read as the reverse complement.
GTCCAACTTTTCCACCTTAAAAAAATCATCTGTCAACCTCACATAGGTTTGTGTTATGAATGGCAGGGTATTTTTCAGTGCTGACTTCCTGATACCGTTATCTGCTCTTTACAGCAGCATGCAGCGTGAATCACAAGTGGACAAGGCTTTATTGTCTAAGCACTGTGGTTTCCTATCACCTTGAAACACTCGATATCTAACGGGAAGCGATGGCGGCGTCTGAAGGATGCAATCTCAATTCGGGGAAGAAAAGGCTCCCATTTATCATTCTCATTGCCTCAGTCCAGTGGCTTAATATATCAAACATCAGCGCCGTCTGGACTCCAAAACAATCCCCAAACAAGGACTCTGATGGTTCTGGAACACCCAGAACAAACTGAGTGTTAAAAGGCTTGGTGGGCTTATCAGTGTCTTTGTTCCCACCTTGCGTGGTGAGTCAGGCCTCTAGCGCCGCGTCCTCCTGTAAATCTCTGCTTGTGTGTGTACACACACACACACACACACACACACACACACACACACACACACGGACGGCTGTGGAGTCAGCGAGGGTGTTAAATGTGGAATTAGTTCTGCTGTCAATCACCCTGGTGACAGCGAGAGAAGAGACAACACGCTCTGGCTCGGATAAATCACGTCGCCTGTAGACGGATGCAAACAGACCCGAGAAGGGCTCACAAATTCAGCCTGACACTGTCTGGAGGTGGTCAGTGTAATGTAAACAAGAGGTTCTGTTCGGAGATGAAGACGGGCCGCGTCTTCCCTGGCTTTCCCAAAACAGCGACTTGTTGCTGCAAGATTTGATATTAAATATTTAAATAATTCCAAGTTTCTCTCTATTTATCTTCCAATAAAGCAGGTTTTTAAAGATGAGTTATTATGGTTTGCTTGAAAGGACTAGAATAGGCCTGTGGTCTATACCAGGGGTGGGCAATCCTGGTCCTCCAGAGCCAGTGTCCTGCAACTCTTAGATGTCTCCCTGGTCCAATACAGCTGAATCCAATAGCTGAATCACCTCCTAAGTGCAGTCAAGTTCTCCAGAGTCATGCTAATGACCTCATTATTTGACTCAGGTGTGTTGAAGTAGAGATACATCTAAAAGTTGCAGTAGACCGGCCCTCGAGACCTGGAGTTGCTCACCCCTGGTCTATACAAAACATGTTTGTTATATTTTTTTTCACAAAATCATTAATGAGATTTTATTCTGGGCTGTTCTGCCTACTTGGAGTTTCTTTTAAGGCCTGTTGTCACTTTAAATCCACATCAGTTGCTGTTGGCTCGTCCTCCAACTCAGAGTTTATACTCGCATGTGCAAGCAGATTCTCAATTATACAACCATACATCTTTGAAAAGCATTAGTACAGCCTTATGCACAACCAACAAGAATGCAGCAAGTGGTTTCTGGTTGGTAAATCAACAATAAAACACTTGTCTTTTCTAGCAACCAGTGAACAGCACATTTAGCAGTAAAACAAGCTCAGCAAAACATGTGGGAGCTCAGTTTGGGTTGCTAGGCAACGGGCTGGAATTCGGCTGGGGTTGCTAGGTAACGGGGCAGGGCCTGCTCATTTGTGACGTTACATTCGGAAGGTTTTTGAAATGGCTCAGTTTCCAGACACCAAGCTGGTTTTATTGGCCAACACCAGCTGGGTGTTGCTTTCTTTGTTTTAAACGTTCAGGCTGCTTTTTTAGAAGCATTTGAGACCCAAATGGAAGTTCAAAATGTGATTTTATGAACAGTTCTGTATTATTTCTAATGATAATTTCAATGCTTCTCCTTGGATTTTGGCTGCTTCTGAACCATCTGCAAACAGATGGACATCTGAGAGTTGATTCTGAAAGAAATGGAGAGGAAAAGAATCAGTTTCTCATCTGCTGTAGGTTACTACTGCTGCAAACTATTTTTTTCAGTATTTTGGAAAGTTTTTGATTAAATTAACAAAGCTTGAAACACTGTTTATGAAGATCAACTTGTGAAGGATGGCTATCCTAATGTTGGGTTGATACTTGCACGTGAAACTGGTCTTATCTGCCTTCAGAAAGGTGTGAAAATCAGCCGCTGTTCCTTTCTGCCTTGCAGTGAGAGTCTGACAGATCTGCCCAGCAGGTCACGTCTGCATGTGCTGACAATAGTCGCCTCGCTGTTACTAAATTAGCAACGTTTCAGACAAAACTAAATCTGTACTGGCCAGAATCAGCAGATCAAGCTGCCTGAAAACCCCTGAAACTTTTGATCTCCATCAGATATTTGACTTTGACTGCAAGAATTAGTTCGTTTTTTTTTTTTTTTTCCTTTTTCTCTTAAGTTTCTTTTTTTGTGTGTGCAGATCAGGTATCAGACGATGAGTTGAGCTGCATTTTGAGTTGGACAGAACGTGCAAATCTAAAGGGTTTCCTGTCGGTGGTTTGTGGTTTTTTTCCTATTGTACTATAATTCTGCATGTCAACAACTTTGAGAGGTTTGAGAATAATTTATTTTTTTAAGTGGATGTTAAATGGGTGGAAAATGTATAATCTTGCAGTGTTAAATCAGTGACCTGGAAACCTTGCAGGATGTAGACAAAGATGTATGGATGAACAGAGGTGCTGACAAAGGCAGAAAAAGCAAAGCCAAGAGAAGAGATGGTGAAAGAAGAAACGGCCGTGTGCAGAGTTGTAGTCTGGATGTTCAGATGATGCAAACTGAAATGAGAGGAAGTCAGAGGAAGAAAAGATATTGATTCTTTTTTCTAGCTTAAGGGTAAATTTTCTAAAGCTGAAGATTAAAATTGAATGGCTTTAGGATGAAATTGTTAAAGCGTACATGGTTGCAGTCCTGGGTAGTTCTGAAGGTGTTTAAATGAGCATAAACATATATGTTTAAAGGTTAATTGGATTACACACAGAGGTAGCAGAGGCAGTTTTCCACAATAGCACATTGCAAATATAATTCAAGAGCTTTAAAAATGTATGGCTGAATCCTGTAAAAGAGCTTTTAGTTGGATGAAAACGTGGACCGAAGCCCAAGAGACCCAAACTGAGCAGAACATCATACAATTTGAAACTTTAAGTTGAAGATATTTAAAAGATGATTTTTTTTATCCTTGTTTTTTTCCTGAACTACTGCTGCCTTTCACACTGTCCTGTTTTTCTACCTCAGAGAAATTAATCCTGGGTCAATGACTGTGTCTTTCTTGAACTCAGGCACAGACAGAGATATTAATTATGAACTTTTTTCTTTCCTGTAGAAAGTACTGCTGGCTTGGTGCCACTGTGTCTTTTTATAGAACCAGTGACTGTGTGCAAATCCGCTAGACTTCCTTGAATAACTTTTAACCAAAAGCAATGTTGAATCCATTTCTATTTAAGTACAAGCCTAGATAAAGTAAATTATTCTAGTATGGCATGCCTGCGATGCCAAAATTTCTTGTTGCTGTCCTCTTTTTTTATTTTATTTATTTGACCAGATGATGCTGTTTGCAACGTTACAATAGAGGATTAATTACTCAAAAAAACGATTGTGATTTTGAGTGCTGTGCATGTTTTGGCAGGAGTTTGATCAAATCAAAAGATTGGAAGTAAAACAGAAAATTAAATAGTAATGATAATCTTACATTAATTGAAATAAATTAAGAATTTGCCTCACTGTAGATTCCAATAAGTTGGGAAAGTACTTATTATTTGTTGCTAATTTTGGCATGATCAGTCCTCCATACACTTTAAATGTCTATTCTAACTGCTACACTTTGAATGCGGAAGCACGTTTCTAAATTTGTATTTATTAAATTCAGCTGCTTGTTTGTGATAAATTACATTTGGAGTGATTTTGATTCAGAATGATACAAAGAGGAATTATCTGTCTTGTAAATCAGCTTGAGATGTGATTTGTTATTTCAGTTCTGATTGTCTGCCTGCTTGTTTAAGCTAATGTTGAGCTTATAATGCTACAGGAACCTCATTGATGATAAAAATGTCCACAGGGTGATTCAGGTCATGGGTCAGACTTTCAGTTTGGCCCAAGGTGTAGCACTCTTGTTTTTAAACTGATAACTTTGCACGCAAATCTTTTAGATTAACTTATTTGTAACCAGTCCTCCCTGGAGGTTCATTTCTCAGCTGAACGTATTGAGATGTTTTGACATCAAACTGCTGGCGGTAAGCCCAACCATTTGGATAATTTCTAATTAAATTAACAAGCAACATCCTGGGCCAGAAACACATCAGCCCAGATTTCTGCCAGAAGTGCCGGGCCACTTCTTGGCCCCGGCCTCGCAGAGACATTTAAGGCTGTAATGAAATAAGCATCACCCCGTGGTGTTTCCGCCTGTCGGGACTTATTTTACAGTACTGATTAGCTCGTGTGGCATTACTCCTAACTCGCCGTCCTAATTATGTACATGAGGACCAGATATGTTGAATGTTAGATGTAAAACTGTCCAGCTCTCCCTGAGGACTGAGGGGATCTGAGACCAAGGTTGCCACGATGTGCTGCTGCCTTGAATAAAACGACAAATTTTATAAAGAGTGATGGGAGGAGAAAACATATAGCGAAGTTAAATTTGACAGATTGGGTATAACTTCAATCCAGAACTATTCAACTCCTTCTTCACCTGGGATTTATAGGAAAAAATATAATCAGATATTAGCACTTCAGTTGCGCAGAAACAGCTTCAAGAGTTAGATGTTTATCTAAATTCATCCAGCTACAATAATTAGTGCAGTTACGGTTGAGGTGTATTCATAAAAGAAAAAAGAAATACCTACAAGCAAAAATGTGTAAAACTGGAGCTGCAATGACAAGTGTTCAACCTTAAAAAGAACTAGTTCTGAATTCAGTTCAGGCTAAAATGAATCAATTCAGTGAAGATGTTTAAAAATATAAATGTATTAAAAGTTGCATGTTCTACATTTATAAATTACGCATGGTTTTGATCCGGGCAGCCGTTTATCCGTCTCTATGGCAACTGGTTTTGATAAATAGCGCGCTGACCTGAAGGTAAAAGTCTAAACAGTCTGTGTCCAGTATATGTGGGGTCTGCAGAGATGTTTTCTATTGACCCTTTGGAACTACGTCACTTAATCACTCGAGGCGCCATGATGGATGCAAGCAGTGAGGGACGGGAGTGTTGAACAGGGAGACAGAAGTTGTTTTTGTCAGTTTATTCATGGCTTTTACTGGTTCCAGTTAAGCTAATTTGTTTCTGGGTGTAACACACCAGGTTGGGACTCACAGACGGTGGTATTTACAGAAGCTTGAAACAGCTAGCTTAGAAACCGATCCGTACCTTCTCCCTCCTGTTGATCAAATTACTGACTTTGCCTGAATTCACACCACATAATTTATGTCACTTTGTGATAAACAGCGTTTCCCCTTAAACTAGAGCAACCTTAAAAATGTACAAAAGACAGCTTTTTTCATGCATGCTAGGCTACATGACGTTGGGGCGTTGTTTCCATGGTTACTAATGATTAGACATGCGTAACTTCTTCATAATGCAATATTTAATATCTTTCTAATCATCCTTACTTATAAAGCATATGAACATTAATCTTCTCACCTTGTAAAAAGTGTTCGCTGCAAATCCACGGCTACACCGAGGGCTGCCAGTCATTATGAATGACGGGTCGGCTGCTATCCATCTTTCCTCATTAAAAGTTATACAATAAAATGACAAGTTCCTTGTCCGTTTGTGCAGCCAACCGTGCAGCACCTTATGACCATTTTTAAAGTGAAATCAACTAAATAAAGGTGATATTACAGATGTCTGTTTTTAGACTACCTTTGAAGGAGCACACTGGTTGTTTTGATGTCCGTCATGGCGGAGAGATTGTCATTAGACTTGAACAGTGTTTTTATGACTGCAATGCCTGAAGAATGGGTGAAATCCAACCTGCAGATCTAGTGCAGCGTGAAATCTATAACGAAGAGTTGCTAGCAGGCTTTAATTGAAATTGACTAGTAGAAAATAAAATATAGAAAATGTGTGAATGAAGTGACAGGCGGCAGAAAAACTCAGGTATTCAGCTCACACTTCAACCATATGGAACAAACACAGCTGTCCGTCCTCGTTTCTCTATTTTCGTTTCTTCACATGACATATTTCCCTGATTTTTTTTATTTTTTCTTCTTCCCTCTGTTCTCCATCTCGACTTCTTCTCTGCTCTGAATGTGTCAGATCCTGTTGTGTGGGTGTTGTCACACAGACTACAGCCAAATCCTTTGCGCTTTCCCACTCTCTCACACACAGAAACATCCATAGGCTCACAACTGCAGTCGTATCGAGTGTAAATTATGCTCCAACTTCGTTTTTGGAAATGTGAAAGGACTGCAAGGAGGAGGAAAAGATGCTTGGTCTGAGAAACCTGCTGAGAGAGGAAGTAAAGTAATGAAGGGAAAAGCTATTTTTGTCTTATTTCAGCTCCAAGTTACTGACAAAGCATCTATTTATAGCAGTTTCACTTGAAACATAAGTCAATTGTAGCTCTGCGTTCCCCTAGTCATGAAGTATGGGTGTATAACTGCATTTTGCTTTAGTCTTTGACCATTAGGCAGCTGTATTTGTTCATCCCTCTCAGTACATGCAGCTCATTATGCTTTTATGAACTGCTGACAGGGCAGAAGGGGAAGGCACAGTGAGACAAAAAGGATTCACTGTGAAATAAAGGCCAAGTGGAAGAGATGTGGGAGGCAGGACCAGCTGACTCGCTCAGAAACAAGGAGTAATATCTGTTATTAGAGATTTAAGGAGCAGATTGAGTGGAAAGTTGAATGAGATCTCAGAGGGAGAGGGGAAAGACAACGTTTAAAGATATAGGAGGTGTTTGAGAAAATGTCTGCTCTGACCTGAAGGTACTATGAGAGTTTGGGAGGAAGATTAATCGTCTCCAACTCATCTGGAAATTTATGGTCAGCTTATAGGACATAGTTTTGGTTAAAAAATCTGTTTGGATTACAGGTAATCCTGTATTTGAAATGCCATCTTTGGCGTCAGAGAGACAAATGTTGGTTCTACTTGGTTCTAGCAAACCCATTGTCCTCAATGGGTTTGCAGCTACCCAGTACATGTGTAAGGTTCAGTAAGTTGACTTCACAACAGACACATTCAGGTTCACCTTATTTATTCTAACAAAAGAGGAAATCAAGTTGGTGGTTAACTTTAGTCCAGTAGCATCTGCGCCTATGCATTAAATAAGATGCAATAGATAACCCTAAACAAACTACAAAGCAATAGCTCCCAATGAGCAGCTGCTAGCAGTTAGCAGTTAGCATTTGCAAAATTAAACATAGCTAAAATGGACAACACTAATAACAGTTGAAAACAAACACAAAACATAGCAAAATGACTAATAAAACACTGTATATTTTACATTTTTCTAAAATACATGTTTAAATATAATACTTGTAAAGAAAACAGAGCCGATTCTAATACACATCAGTTACCAACGCAACAGCAAAAAGGGGGAGGAGCTGTCAGTTACAGGTTGCTATGGTAACTACCAACTGCCAAGAGCAGCATAATAGAACTTAAAACAACCTGACTGAACAAAATAAATTCAAAGAATAAACAAACACATTTGGACAAACTTCACCTTTCAATTATTGCTAAAATAAAACCCCGTAACACCTGTACAAGCTAAAAAAAAATCAAACAGACGAATCTTATATATAAAGAGCAATTATAAAGTGCCAACAGAACCGGACTGGAAGAACCGCCAGCAGAGCCAGGCATACTATGAGCAACCGTCTGCCTCGACTGGCTGTGAGCAGGGAGCCATGTTGCTGCCAACAGAAAGAAGGTGGTGGATATAGAGTAAAACAGAGATCCTCCATAAACATTGGCTGCTTTCTTATAAGTACCGTATTTTCAGCACTATAAGGCGCACCGCATTATAAGGCGCACATTCAATGAATGACTTATTCTAAAACCTTTTCCACATACAAGGTGCACCGCATTATAAGGCGCATAGAATAGACGCTACAGTAGAGGCTGGGGTTTCATTATGCATCCATTAGAAGGAGCTGCGCTAAAGGGAATGTCAACAAAACAGTCAGATAGGTCAGTCAAACTTTATTAATAGATTACAAACCAGCCTTCTGACAACTCACGCGATAAAACATATGACAGAAATAAGGCATTACAATTGGAAATAGTAACACAAATAGCAGCTGCATCTAATTAACCGAGC
>CAEFZY010047475.1:0-20803 GCA_903066815.1 Brachyrhaphis roseni | reverse complement strand
ATCTATCTATCTATCTATCTATCTATCTATCTATCTATCTATCTATCTATCTATCTATCTATCTATCTATCTATCTACAATTCTGAAAGAGGTCAAGTTCATTTACATTGCACATTTCAGCAACAAGGCAATTCAAAGTGCTTTACATGATAAAAACATAACAGTAAACAATCAAGAGAAACATTATTTTTCAGTGGCAAAATAAAAAGAAATAATGAAACGCTGCAATCTAGATTAAAACTGATGTTTTAGTTGTGAAAACGTAAAATAAATTTGTACAGTGTTTTGTGATATTTTTCAGCTGTTTTGAATGTAATAATTTATTTGTGAGTCACAAAAGTCTGCGCTTGTTAAGATTTTAAACTCCCTCAAGTCTTTTGGACAAGGGTTTATGGGAACACCATTAAAGATTAATAGAATGAAATGACTATGGTGTCTCCCCTGCTCCAAACTCTAGTAACGATGCTTATTCAGGGACACGGGGATTGGATTAGGTTGCCGCTAAACACTGAGAACTGCAGCAGAAATGCAGTAAAGCTGACAGAGAACAAGCTGTAAGTTTGTTGGTGAGTGTGATTCATTGGACTGTTGACCTTCCTTTAAGGGAGATGATGAATAACCTGGTATCAGACCCCAGGCATCAGGCCCCGCTCTCCCTCTCAGCTGTCTGCAGCTTCACCTTCAGCTCACATTCAATCACTCTGGCAGCCTTTGCCTGATAAATACCCACCATATGGCTACCTTCCTCACCTCTTGGTCTGTGCTGAAAAACAAACAACTAAATGTCAATGCAACAGCAATGGTGCCAACCCATCCTCCCATAAGCACAATATCCCTTCCAATCCCCACTCTGCAATCCTCCCCCACCCACCCATAATAGCCTGCATTACTGCAGTTAATGGAGGAGATGACAGACAAATTGGTGCACTGCTGCCCTTGCTGGAGTACTTGAAAATGAAAATGAATACCACTGGTATGGTTTGTCTTATTTTTAAAGCACACTTTAGAAAATAAAACCTTTATCAGGCAGTATTCTGTGGTTTTCGCATCTAATATTTTACATATGGTCATTTCCGTTAGGCACAGCTGTTTCACTTCATAACATGACACAAGAATCCTCGTAGTCCATAAGAGGTCTGTATTGGCCCACAGAGACGTTGTCTTAAGCCCTGCAGAACATGCTGCTGGCATGTCTAGAAAACAAGCGCGGGCAGTTATAAGTCCTAAGGCATTTCTGTTCAGCCTTGGGGATCTTGGCTTGGCTGAAATTGGCTTGAGGGTCTTCTGCTGAATTCACAGACGCACACATCATGCTTAATGTTCAGTAATATTTCAAAGAGGCGATGAGCATGATACATTTTTATAAACAAGAAAAAAATTATTGTGGCTAAGCATGCAGCAGGAGAATTTAGAGACACCTTTTATTGATTTTATTTTGGACAAGAGTTGAAGTTTTGTACTGACAGATGACAAACGGTAAAAACCAGTGTAAAGGAGTGTTTTCTTAAATTAAGTTTAACAAACAACAGCTGTTGTCACATAGCTGATTTAGCTGTTAACATCCTGCTGTAGCTACCTGTGTTAGCCATTAGTTACTCTGTGTTGTGTTCTCTTCCTCCACCTTCAGGTTGTTTCTTGTCTTTAATCAAGATCCCGATTGTTTCACAATCCTTGGCTGAAGTGTTTCATACCAATTGGGGGAGAAATCTTTCCTCTTCACCAGTTGATTTTCATAGAGCTCTTCTACATTTACTGCGTAGATTATTACTGCAGCAAGTGCTGAGTTCATCCTTTTTCTGTGCTGCAAATAAGCAGCATATCCATCTGACATTTTCCAGGTAAAAAGTCTTATTTTCTCTCTTTACTGCCATAGTCAGTGACAGCTCTTAAAATGTAAAAAAAAAAAAAAAAGTAGGGCCATTATCAATACATGTGAGCACATTTCTAGTATTTCTTCAGTCAAAACGTGCTTTTAAAATATATATTTTTTTGTTCATCTGCATCTAGACACAGGGGCATGGTGTTGCAGTAATGAGGCCTCCCAGAGAGCAATTAGCTTCCTTAGTTTTCCTTGGAAACATTCATTAATTATGGAGCCTTAATATGAATGAACACATTATTCGATGGTGCTATGTAACGTTTTAATGTTGCTATTTAAATGCAAATTTTGACTTAATGACCCCAATTGAAATGCAATGAATAGTTTCAATGTTGATGTTTACGTGTTTTTCATGTGTCGATATTGTTCCAGCCGTGGATACTGGTCACTCACTTTAGTAAACAAAAAAAGCAGTAGAAGAAAACAGCTTTGTGTGCATTGTGGCAATCACACCCACAGTGTATTATTCACTGAAAATATCAGATTGACATCAACACAAAAAGTCCTTTTGTGAATTGATTGTGACATTAATGCAGCGTAATAAGTGTCAACATAAAAGTGTTATTTAATTGTCCCCCTACCATGCCAACTATAATTGCGTCTGGCATAAAGGTTATAAAAAGGACTCTAAAGGGCTATTGAATATTTCTTCTCAGAATTTCCACATCCACATCATGCCTCACATCATGGTGGGCCCCATCGCCGACTATTGAACACATGTCTCTGTTCTAACCTTCGCCAAACCTTCGGTCCCTGCAGGGCTCGCGTCGGTCAGAGAGGGTTGTAATGCGAATAATCAGATGCTTTAACGTTTATGTAAATAGCTTCGACTTATGAATCTTTAAAGAGGTGATGTCAAAGACAAAGGGGTGGCAGCACGAGGGGAGGTGAATGAAGAGCACTGTCAGGGATGTTAGCTCTAAATCTGATTATCCAGTGCTGCTTTGAAAAGATACGGTCGTGCAATTAGTCTTTTCAGAGATGCCACTGTCAAAGCTGGGTAGTGATGCACTGAATCTGTTTCAGAGTAAAAGGGTTCCGTCTTAATTAAGCATGGTCCGGTGAGAGGTTCTCAAAATATGATGACCTTGAGTAAAAATACCACAATTCTACTGAACTCACACAAATACTTCTAATAAGATATATAGATTGCTTTTATTTAAAGCAGACAAGCAGTAATTATTTCTAATTTTGCAAAAATGACCTATGACATTGATTAGAGCATCTTTTCGCCCCCTGATCTTAAGTTATTTTCATAAATTTCCAATTAGACTCAATTCTTTGATGCTGATCTCATTGGCCTTAAAAGAAGTTTTATATTTAAGGTTTTATAAATAATATCTCAGAAAATGTCTCCTTGTTACATAATGAAAAACATAGTGAAAAACAACCCTACACTACTCTTATTAGACATTGTTGTACACACAGTATCTGGGTTAGAAATATGCTGCACATCACAAGAATTTAATTTTAGACTGATCTTCTGAGACTCTATTCTCTCAGCATTTGATTGCTTTGTCCAAATGTTCAGCAGCAAACTTTAAACCAGCTTCAACATGCCTTTCCTTCAGCAGTGGAGTGTTGTGCTGTGAGAGTCGATTGCAGTTGAATGCGCTAAGTCTTGTTTTCACTAAACAAAATGTTTCTGCTAACGCCAGGTCTTTTTTTAAGTCTCTGTTAGTGGTCCTTTTCTCTTGAACAAATATAACTATTTTATTTTACTCTTATCTCAGAAGTGGTTTGTGTTGAAATGATGGGCTTACTCACGCGTTCTGAAGCAAAGACTTACAGCTGTCACAGATGTCATCGCCACGCTTTACGAGCGTGGAGGCTTTGACACATCTATATGATGATGCTCATTACGAAATGCTTCCTTTGTGATACCTTGATCATTAGAAATCTTTCTGTAGGCCTTTGTTTTCAATACTTATTCCCTGTGCTGATATACATTGCACATAACTTTGTATGGATGAAAAACTTGGGTGTCACCAACATCAAGTATTGACTTGTTCTCAATAGTCACATCAGAAACATCTCTACTAACAGAAACATTTATCTTTTCAATACTTACTTCGGTCTTCAACTTGTAACACTATTACATCACAATGTAGTTTTACAAATGTAACTTTCCTAAAGGAAGGTGTCTCAGTTAAGGACTTTAAATTAACTTTCAAAATGTACATGAAATTTTATGCCTCAAGTCCTTATGGGCTAAACTATATAAAGTCAAATAAAAAATAAAATACCTTGAAACTGCTAACTGGTCTATTCTTTGTCTTGACAGGGAGAATATGAAGAAATAAACACTCATCCTCTTGTGCTTAATGACCCAGTTTAAAGGTAAAGGAAAGGAGCAATTGTTATGCCTTAAGGTGTGAAGAAGCAGCATCCATATATTGACTGCAACAGATTAACAGTGACATACAGATTAACAGCATTGCTCAGTTGAGCTAAACGTAATTACTGGCCTGCGTCTTGTGTTACCCGAAGGCTCCCACATCTAGATCCACACACACATCGTAGACACAAACAGGTATATACCACATAACGTTGTTGCTGCAGCAGAATGATTTTATGATTCAGGTCAACAGGAGGCTTCAGGCACCAAAGCTTCCTTTCTTTCACGACTTAATTTGTGAAGAATAATGGCTCCGTTGTACAGAGGGACCAAAGTATGTCGCCAATTTTAAACAAAAACTGTTGGTGCAAAGAGCTGGGCATCCTCTGTGAATAATTATCAAATTAATTCAACTTAGCAAGTACAACATTTGTGCATGTGTTTGCTTTAAATAAGCAATATATGTGAACACTACAACCCTGAAAAATCAAGATGTGTATTTAAAATTTCTAAAATATACAGAACTGAAGAAAAGCCTCATGTCATCCTACATTTCTTTATACGATGCTTCCAAGAACTTAGAACTTCACCTCATCTTTAACGTGTTCTTGACAAAGATAGTGACTTAAAGCTGGAATTTGGACTGAAGTCGGTCTCAAAAAATGCAGACTTCAGACTTGAGAAAGAACATAACTGTGAAGATACAAGAACTGACTCAGACTGGAGGTCTGGAAATTGAGTCTGAGGATTTTTTAGTAAAGTCCAAAATTCATTCATATCCATGATAAGTTAAAATTTAAAGTAATGTTGGTAAATGCATTTAACAATATGTATATTTAAGAGAGTCCCTGTCAGAGACGTGACTTGAATCTGTTAATCTTAGATACAATATAACGTCATAATGTTGACCACACAACTGAACCTGGCATAACATTATTGGTATGTAAGGTTTAGTGTTTTTTGTGTGTGTTATGTTTTTATCATGTAAAGCACTTTGAATTCCCTTATTGCTAAAATGTGATACTTTAAGAAAACTTAACTTCATATTTAAAATAAATTTACTTCCTGCTCTGTTCATTCAGAAATTACACTCCCTCAGTTATCCAAGCACTGCTGTGCCACCCTGTAACATGTCTGCTGTTCTTAACAGAGAATGCTTTAAATGCAAATTTAGAATGTGGTTCCCTAATGATTTAGCAAATTGTTAGACTAGCCAGGGAGAAGAAAACCATCTAAACTCTCCATGTTGCAGTATCTCGATAACATAAACATGTATTAACAGGTGTTACATCATGGGAGATAAAGTTGATTTGTCAGTATAAAAGCCCTTCCTATTTGATTCACATCTTCACCCATTTACACTATTTGCAATTTTGCAATTAGAGTAAATGGTGCCAAGCTACAACTAAGACAGCCACAGTTTTATTTAAGTGTTCTCCGGATATTGGGGTGATTTTCTGTTTATTCTCACTGATATGATTGCCTAGTACAGGAGGTTTTGCCTAGTACAGCAGAAAAACTGTTGTCTCTCTTTCTATTTAGTCAGATACGGGTTTAGTGTTGATAATTATTTCATATCACCTCTGAAGAAATTTACGAAAGCTGGTTTGTTGACTTTGTTTTCTGTTTTTGAGGATTTCAATAAATATCCAAAGAACAAAGGTCATGAACTGTTCGGTCTAAAAATGGGAGAGCATGTTTGCATTTAGAGCACCCCTCTTCTGTCTTTGCCTGACTTCATCTTCGCTTTTTGTAATTGGGACATGATTGGATTAAGACAGGAAATGAAGAGGACAGAGAGGGGCTGCTACACAGCTAAACATAATCCACTTTCAGAAGTACAATTTCTCCAGTGCCACTTATTTTGGAAGAAATTATTTCAAATGAGGTTCTCGAAAGACTATTTTTTAGTCTTGCAGACAAATAGTCTAATTTTATTCTGAACTCGTGGTAAAAGGGTGAAAGTGCTTTTGTATTTTCCAGCAGATAAAAACATGCTGATTTACACTCGTTTGCTCAGTGTGTTTTATTTTAAAAGTTTCTCAGTTGTTGGAGAGAGAGAAGCGAGAAATAGGAGACCATCTTACATAAAGGTTTATTCGTGTGTATCACAGATCCTAGCTCTCCATGTTGCAGACATTGTGCCTGATCTTGCAACAAAAGCCGTATGAAAATAACCATGCCTCTGGCGCTGCTCTTCACTCTAACTTCTTTCAAGAAATCGGCAGAACACAGAGGCCGGGGCAAGTCTTCAACATGATGCGGTTCTGTAAGAAAACAACATCTGAGCTTAGATATTTTGCTGCTAACTCTTTGATTGTTTTCCTCTTTGTGTTGTGGCACAGATAGAATAACACTCACTGCAGAAATCGCCTCCCTGTCAGAACCCATTCACTCGCTGCAAATTAATTCCTGTCTCTTTCCTTTGCAGCTGAATGAAAGTTTGAAGCGTAAATGAGACACCCTCCAATTTAGGCGGTTCTCTCTGTGGAACAGGGGGTCATTCGTATGAAGAAAACCAAGCAGACTGTCTGATTTAACAAAGGTCTACATTTTACTTCAGCAAATGCAGTTATGTTTACAACTTTTTAATTGGGTGTATTAAACAGCCTTGTACATAAACAATGTATTCTATAAAATGAAGAAAATGTGTTTATTTTGAAGAAATTATATTTTTTTAGGATTAAAGTTGGTACTGGGAGACAGAGCAGAAGCATTATATAAATTGTCAGAAACTGTAGCTTGTAGTCATGAAGCCGGAGTAAATTTCTGGCTACAAGAGTGCATGGAGGAAACTTTGAAACATGGCTCTAATATTTCCAGGCATGGGTTCATTTTACTTTAATCCGGTCTAAGTTCCTTTGTGAGAGCATTTGCTTTGTGTGAGGAAGCCAACCAGTGTCAGGCCTATCATTGCCAACAATTATCACTTGCTAAGTGATGCATCACTTCTGATTTAACTGAAATCATGTCCTTAAAAAGTATGAATAATTATGAATTTGATCAGAAAACATAAGGCAGATGTAAGGGTAGGAGGTGAGAGATTTGATGCAGCTCGGAGAAAGGATGAGATCGTGAAGGAGCGTCTGAGAACAGGCAGAGAGAGTGGAGAAGGCGATCAGAGCTGCAGATGACAACTGTGGAGTTTGGCTTGATTCCAGGTGAATGTGGCGCACTTGAAAGGCAAGATGCCTTGAGGAAGAGAGATGCTTCAGAGTCTGAAAATCTCCAGAATTCAAGTACTGAGCCAGGATACTGATTAGGTGGGTAACTCTGGGCAAACCTAGGAAGATGCAGAATGTAACATTTCTGGAAGGAGATCTTTATTTTTCCCATGTGTCCTGTCATGACATATCAGGCAGTTTTGCTATACATGGATGGAAATGGCATCTTAATTGGTTGGCTGACATTATGAAATCAATTCAACTCAGTTTATTTAAGGTGCATTTGCGTGTGGGCGTGTGTGTGTGTGTGTGAGAGAGAGAGAGATTAAAATGATAATGACATATTCAATTGCACTTAATTAAATTTGGTTAAATTAATATTCAACAAGCTGAACCTGTGATTTGTCCTCTCACGTTGAGGAGATGAATATATCTATCTTTTTCTCTGCAGTGACAAGTTTTGAAATCAGTGAATATTTTTCAAAGTGAAGTGATCAGACGTTGCCAAGACTGTCTGAACGAGGGGCAACCTGATCCCGCAAACGCTCAGTGGGAAGAAACTCCCACAGCGGTTCAGCTGCAGCAGATGCACTCCAAAGCCTATAAAACTCTTCAATGCACTCATCTACCAGATAGCAAGATGCATTGAGTTCGGTGTCCGGGTCAGAGATAATACCCTTGTTAAAATTGATTTTAGGTGGTACCCTCTGACCACCAGCAGCAGGCAAGGCAGGTGAACAAGAGAGCGAATGGAGCAGGGACCAAACTGGCAACCCACTGACTGCAGGACAAACTCCTCGCCACCACTGTCCTAAGAAGTGGCAGCAGGCTGAGCAATGAGATCTTTGAAGAAAAGTTAAGTTAATCAGTGTTTCCCAACCCTGGTCCTACAGGTATGCTGCTCGGCATGTTTTAGCTGTTTCCTTGCTTTAATGCACCTAATTCAGATGATTGCAGTTCAACAAATGCCTATTTATCAACCATTAATGGAAATGAGCTGGCCTAAAGTGAGGAAATGCTTAAAACATGCAAGGCAGTGTGCCTTGAGGACCAGGGCTGGGAAACAGTGAGCTAGATGAAACTGGTATTGTTGACCATCCGTTGTGAAATGGTTGTCAGGGAGCTCTTAATGTCCTCCATTATCGAGGGATATTAGGAGGTGATGAAGAGATTGCATTCTGGTGTATCAATCAGACAAGGAATCCAGCACACTCAAACCACCAAGGGTGTTAGGAGGGCTGGGAGGCGTCGGAAGTCATTTCGGAGGAAACCCTAGAAGCACGGACAGAGGAGGAGCTTAAACACTGGCTGGGAATCACAAGGCAAATCTACAAAGACTTGCCACAGGGCTTGAGGTAACACTTTGGTTGACACTAAGGTGTCGAATGACCAACAGCCAGCTACTGTTGATGGGCTGATTAGGAACAGGTGTGCAGGAGCACACTGGTCAGTCCTGGCCTCCAGAGGAAATCTGCAGCTAAAAGGAAAGGAGAACACCACACACACATAACACACCAAATCCCTGACAAAACCATGACATGATTCATCTCTTAAAGTACCTTGAGATGACATTTGCAGGGAATTAAATATAAAAATACAGAGCTGAATTGAATATCTAAATGTGGTGTAGAAGATTTATCCACAGGTTTGAGGTAAGTCAAAAAGTATCTGAACACTGAGCTGTGACAGACTATAAAACACAGTTCAATAGGTTTCAATCTAATTTCTGCTCCACCGCAACTGTTTAAGGGAAAGGAATGTTTGGATTTTATTTTATTACCTTATGGTAATAAATTAATGTTATTAAATGTGACATCTGTTTCATTGCCCATTGCTGTAAATAGCTTTTTATATAGAAATGTTTTCAGAAAGCCTTGATTTATGCCTCAATTAAATTAAATAAAACATTTTCACAGTGATTTCATTCTTTATATTTGATGTAGCATTATACTTAATACGTGTTTCTTTTTTTTTTTACAAAAAAAATGAAAGTCACATTTTTGCAAAATACATATTTGTTCAACAATCAGTTCAGTGTAGCAGATGCAATTTATCTGATTAAGTAAACACAGCACACCATTTGTTCTGCTGCTGGATATGTCTTTGTACCCCTGGCTATATGATGATAGGAGATAAATTCAGTTTGAACCATCCATTTAACCCAATGGAGACTAATCTGACCCTGTAAGAGCAATCTGATAAATTATAACATTGTTAAAAAGTTTTTTGTATTTTTATTTTAACAACACTTCTTGCTCAGGGGTATTTTATTTTCCAGCTTCTGTTTGGTCTGATTTTTTTTCCTATGTTTAATAAATGTAACCCTTTGATTGTTATGTTAATAAAAAAAAAAAAACAGTATTTACAAAGGAGAGGTACAGTTTTGCTTTTCCATTTCATGAGAAAAGCATAAATTCTCTCTGTTTGTGTTGATTTACATCGAAAAAAGAAAGTATCTACTTGACATGGGAGAACAAAACCTATTCTACAACATAGTTCTATCACATTCTTTATTGAGAAAACGTCTACATTCATGTTAGATTAATTTAAAAGAAGTCAACGAGTCTGTAAAATTGGTTTCAACAAAAAAATTACCATAAATCAGATTTGTCCATTTCTTCTTATATTTTACTTAACATTTGAGCTGCTACTTTCCAATATTGTCCCTGTTTTTTTGGGGGGGGGTTGTTGTTTCTCTTGTTACGAAAGTAAATTCACATAGAAAATGTTTTTTCTATTGCATCTGTATATTTACCAATAGCACAAAGATAAACTTGCAGTTCATAGGCTTTGTTATTGTACAACTCAACAAATAGGCTTCCAATGCTGTAAATAGGAAACAGTTCATCATTTTTACCAGAAAGAAGACTTATTTTGACACAATTCCCCCTGCCTTCAGGGGGCTAGGAAAGAAATGGAGGCCAACAGCTTTGTAATCTGTCCAGCACTGGAGAAAATCCCCAGACCTGGGAATATTTGTCTCATTTGTTGCTCCTCAGAGGTGGTATTGAAAATTATGTTTTGAAATGTCAGGCTGTGCTCGACACATTTGTCTAATTGGTGCCAGTGTCTTTTACAGAATGAAGGTAATTTTTCAGCTTTATAAAAACAACAGGAATACGGAAGCTGTGGTATTGTATATGCATTCCAAGGTTACAGACAACATCGATGTGGCTTCTAACATACACAGGATTTGATTAGAGTTCATTAAGCTGTTTTTTATTGCCTCTGTTGTTTTGCTGATTTTTCAATCCCTGCATCTAAATGCTGGGTCCAGCAGCGGTGTTTATATTTACATAAAACTCGCTTTGATAGTTTGAGCCTTTATTTATGCTGTTGGAAGCAAATTACACAGCTGTCATCTCAGTGGAGTGGTGCTGATAGATCTCTTGTTTCATTTTTAAGAGTGGTATACATGCATTCACCAAATCGTGTTACAGGAAAGAAAATCTTCAACATTTGGGACAAAACATTTTAATTTGCAGAAAAGCAAAATTCTGACGCAAGTGTTGAAGACATGAAAAAAAAATATGCTCCAACAGGTCTTTTTGAAGTACAGGAATCCATGGTTACTGATACTCCCTCTAAAGACCACTTGCAACTGCTTTTTTATCTTCACAATGTGACTTCACCTGTTTTAATAACCACTTACTGCATTTTTTCTTTGCTCTGTTAATCTTCTTAAACTGCTGAAACTACATGTTTCAGCAATTGGTTCAAATCTGTATGAGCATGTCTAAACAATAGAAATAGTAATTAGCCACAGATTTCTAATCAATTATTCCCTTCTGTAAAGGGAATAATAAGAAGAAATGCATATATCCTGATCTCCTAAGAAAGCCACTCAGGATGTGCAGAACTTAGGAACAAAATGTCATGCAGAAACTTTCCTCGTGGAAAGTCCTAGCTTTCTTTATTGCGGCCTCTTGTTTCATGTAGTCCAAGGATTTTATCCAGTGCCCTTTTTTTGCAATCTTGTTCACACAGTGGGACAATAATAGGATGTCTTAGACATAGTACCCTGACACTGACTTTCATGTTTCTAGCAGCATCTGTGACTATACATCTTACTTTATTGAAGATGCCCCATTCTGTCAGGAAGGATGCCTTTACTCCAGCTATGTTTTGAGCTGTATGAGCCTCATGGGAACCTACTTACAGCAAGGAGAATTGTGACCAATTTATGCTTGCTTTCATCCACATAGTGGCAGATGACGACCAGGTGGGCACGGATGTGCAGAAGTCCACATAAAAGAATTGAGGCTTTTAGCTGCAACCTTCAGAATCTGTGGCCTCTTATTTTCTTTGTTTTGAGTCAACAGTCACCTTCAACTGAAATGAAAATGTTACGCTCATTGATGAAATTAAGGAGTACCTGTGGTCTTTTCAGAATATATAAACACATCTTTCTGTTAGGCAGTGCATACGAAAGATTCATCCTGTCTACTGTGACTCATAACAAACCTAAACGCTACATTTTGTAAAATGAACCCTCACCCTGGTGCACCATATTCACGAAGGCGTCATACAGGTTTTATTTCTAGTTTTTATGTATGACATATGTACTCTTAATAAATATGGTATCTTCATTATAATGCACAATAAAGGACACACTTTCACAAACCTTGGCTACGTTCTGTGCTCTCATCTTTATATAAGTGCACTCATGGGAATCGCAAGGTCAAACTAAGCCCATGTGAAACAAGTTCAAACCTTATCACTTAAGAAATATAATTCGAAAGCAGAATAAACAGCAAATACTTTTATACGGTCATCAAATCCTATTCAAATAGTGGAAAGCAAAATATTTTACTGCATTTGCAAACATGCCCTCATACTTTCATCTCATCTACTGTCTCCAACAAGACGTATTTTGTTGCAGAAAACATCTGTGACATCCAATGAGGTGGATGGAAAGAGTCATTAGGGTCATCATCTCAACGCAGGGCTGACATTTTCCAATTGTAAGTCTCATAGAAACATGAGACTTACAAAGGACACAAAGGCAGATCTGATGGGAAAGTTGCAACAGGTGAAGAGTAAGATGTGAGGGGCAATCAGCAAGCATTGCTTGTGTAACTGAATTAAAAACGTGTAACTGAGGACAAGCTCAAATAAATAAATCTGACAGTAAAGAAGATCAGAGTGTATTAAAACTAGACAAAATTAAAGTAAAAATATTCTATAAGATAAGTAAACACAACAGCAGTTTAGGAAGACATTTATTCAAACTCTAAGCACAAGAAAACCAACTCATAAAAATGACATTCCCAGTTTAATTTATCAATTTCAGTAAGCATATGATGAAAAATACATTGGGTTCTTTAGATTTTTTATTCTAAATGTTTGTGAAGTACTAATTCTTGCTCAGATATCTGTTTAAGGGCAAAATGGACAGACTAACATTTCCTGACTGTCCAGTCTCTCAGTAAACTGGGATTATGTTGGTTCCCAAATGATGAAAAATGTGTAATTTGCAAAATATTCATGCCTGCAGCACAGAAGCTGATTGCACGTCTTGACTAAACTGGTGTAGCACATTCATGACGGGCCACAATAATCATGTTCAATGCTCAACACATTGCCTGTTATGACTGAGTCAGTAGAGCAGCATATATCGAGCAACTTCTTTCTAATTAGATGAAAAAATGCAAAACTACAGCTGCAGGAAAGATGTGGAATATATTACTAACATTATGATTGCACTTTGTGAAAACTATGAAAGCAGCACTATTAATTTTGTGTCAGATATATTCCCTAAGGTGGACTTTTATTCTAACAAAAAATATGCTTTTTTTTCCCCTTCTGCTATGCAATCATGCTTTAGTGTTTATGTATCTGGACTGTGACTGCTATTCAAAGTGCTGCTTTTTTCCGGTGAGAGTCCTTTCTTTGGCACACGGCTGTTGTGTATGAACCAGAGTTACACTCCCTTTGAAGACTGAGTTTGCTTTAGGCCTATGCTGTATAAATTATGCTCTTTGTGTCAATGGCTCCTACTGGTGATTAATGAATTGTCAGTAAGACAACATTCAAAGGTCAAAAGGTAAAATGCTTAAACTAAGAAACTTCCCTTTACCTTTGCCAGTCATTTTAGGCAAGAGGCCAATATAAATACAGAACATTACAAAACCATTTATTTTGTAATGTGCTGTACCCTCAAAATATTTTATTCAGATCTTATCTGACCACAACAAAGTGCATAATTTTAGTGTGTTTGTACAAACTGTTCTTTACTCTGGTGTAGCAAAATCCAATGCTTAAAGATGAGCCTTAATGCTGAATGCAGTTCACCTGTTTGTAATTTAAGGTCAGTATAAATCCATCTGTCCTGTGAAGGATTCTGAGGTCTATTAGAGAACAAAAAGCATCATGAAGCCAAGGAACACAGCAGACAGGTCAGGGAGAACGGTGTGGAGAGGTTCAAAGCAGAGTTGGCTTATTAAATAATATTGGCAGACAGCTGTTTCAGACTGTTTAGTTTATAGTTTGAAAATGAAAACACTATGGCGCAACTTACAACAAGACATGGCTGATCACATAAACCGTCAGGCCAATCATTATCATTATCCATAAAAGCATCCCAGAAGTCTAGGGGAACTCTGGAGCAGCTGTGTTACCCATAGCTCTGGTGAACTACTCTGTTGACAGAATTACATTTAGTAATAAACTCCACACATCTGACATTTTTTTTGGAAGAGCGACAAGAAGAAAATCATTCCTGAAAGAAACCTCTACGGCTTTCATTCAGCAATCAGTGTCCTGTAGAAGACATTATAATGAGGACAAATGTGAAAACAAGCGGGCATTTTTTGTGTGTATAGAGGAAGCATTGCACAGGGAGTGTTTAACTAACACTAACCATCATCCTGAACATACAGTTCCTACAATGAAACATTGTGGTGGCAGCATCATGCAGTGGGGACGCTCATCTTCAGCAAGGTTGGGGAAACTGGTCAAAGTTGATGGGAAGATGGACTAAAAGCATCAATCAAGAAATAAAAAACAGCCTAATCAAAGCCTAAATTTAAATGTGGATCTGTGGTGTGATGTTAAGTGAGACTAACTTACAAAGAAGAACGGGCAAAAGTTTTAGCCACTACTTGTTCAAAACTGATAGTTACATAGTGCATCAGAACTGCAGCTGTATTGCAGTACATTGTGGTTCTACAAAGTTTTGAGGGTCTTAATATTTATTTCTATGAAGCATTTATTCTTTTTCTTCATCCTCTCAGTTATGTATTCTGTTTGTTTATCACATTGAACCCCATAACATACACTGAAGAAACATAAAAACCGTCCATGGGGTGTGAATAATTTAGGAAGGCGCAGCTATGTTCATTTATATTTTCTCTTTTCATTAAATACATATATAAAAAAAAAAAAATCATGATTATGGATGTAAATCATATATGTTTGTGAAATGTCTGCTTCTGTGCTCTGAACACCATTCATTTTATTTTCGAAACATTGCAAATATAGCTTGGAGACCAGAGATAGAGCAGCTGAAAATCTGGAAGCTGCAACAAAAAAAATCTAAAGCTGTCAATATGAGTGATTGATTTGTTATGGGATTCTAGAGGCTAGCACTAGTCATTACAGTGCCAGGAAAGGTTATAGGAGCAACAGATGAAATAGTTTGGATTACAGTTATCCTCACCAGATTGGAAGTGGGGGAGATAAGGAAAACCATTTTTCTTGGGAGGAGCAGAAGCAGGAGGAGTTGTTTTTTAAAACCTTTTTTCCACTGTTCACTTAAGAAGAGCTGTGGTAGGTGTTGCGATAAAAGGGAGAGAAAATTACTCCTTGTATCGTAAACAGACGTCCTGTTGAGAGGAACAAAACCTGCATTAAGAGAGGATCTTTTTAATGCTTTAGAGAGTTTTAGAACCCTTTCTACTCGTTTTTGTCACATTCAAAAATGTTAATTCTTTTATGACTTTGCTGGAACAGATGGACGACCTTCCTCTAAACAATTTTAATAAATAAATAAATATATGAAAGGAATGTGGAATATTTGTCAATGTGCAAAGGATGGCGAAGTGCAGTACTCATCTAAAAAAGTTGGGCTATGACAAGAATCAAATTATACACAGATGCACCAAGCAATCTGTTTGCTTTCTCAGGATATTCTGAGCAAAACAAAACATACATATGTATTGTGATAAACAATGCACACAGATTACTGTATTCTCTTTATCTCCTAATGCGTAGAGGGTAATGCAATTTTGGTTTCCATACAGTTAGAGGAATTACATTAAGAGAGAGAAATCCAATAGATGGAAGCAGCAGCAAAACCTTATCAAATCTTAGCTGTTGGAAAAAGCTCCTCGCTCACACATGAGCATGTCTAGATGCACTTCGCTACGTCAACAAAACTCAGAGAAGCGGTCCACTTAACATGGAAATTGTACTTTCATCTTTTCGGGAGGGAAATTCTGCGAGGAGGGGGGATAAAAAAGAAGAGCCAACTAATAATCAACAAAGAATATGGTCAACTTTCTCTTTGAGTTTAGGAAACATTTTTGGTCCACCCTCTGTGAACTCAAACAGTGCAATTTCCTGCCTCGCAATATTGGCTCTAAACCTGTCGTAGTAAATTCAGTTAATATCTATATTCATCTGCGCTTTTGTTATGTTCAGTATGGAACCGAGAGACCCCCCCCCCATAATTCCCTGCAACAATGTGGCACAAATTGCCAAGAAAAGACTTGAATGCCTGCTCTGATGGAAGACGAATACAGAGTTTAAACCTTTACTTTGGGCCAATGGGTCACTGAGAAGACGTTCACCTCTGGTGTTCGTATCTAACAAGCTTCATTGTGGCAGAAATATGGACACTGCCCTCCTCACATCTCAGCACCACTGCTTTAGTCAGTTGACCTCGAAGACTATTTACATTAAATCACAAGTTTAATAAGCCAGCCAGGAATTTATTTGAAATAAGCCATGAGAGTAGGACTCGTGATTTGGTCTTTTGCTTCAAACCCATTCGGGAGTAGTGATGCTTCCTGCTCCTGCTTACTGATTATTATTTCATCACTCATTATGTAAATTTTTTACTTTAACCTTAAGAAAGACAACTTATTTCAGTTCAATTATAAAGTGCCAATTTGTAACAAACAAAATATGTAAATCTATAGCGAAAGGTTAAAAGAATAATTTGTAATATAGCTAAATCTGCTTGGCTTCTCATTAGTACTCAGCACAGGTTGTGCTAGATTTTTTTTCTGTCAGTCATTTTGACTGACAGGGTCAAAAAAATTACAATCAGAATCTGTATTTATCCATAATTTTTTAAAATGGTAATTTAATTTTCATTCAGTTTAATTAATATTCAAGAAGCTGACCCAATTATCCACATCATGTCATCATAACACATTATGTTATGATGCAGATGAAGCTTGATGCAGAACTTTTTCTCTGCAGTGACAAGTTTTGAAATCAGAGAACATTTCTCTTAGTAAAGTGGTCAGAAGAAGCCAGGACTGCCTGAACAAGGGGCAACCTGATCCCACAAACATTCAGATGAATGACCTTCATATTTTTCCATCACTGTTTAAAGAAATCCTGTAAAATGTGGAAAATATTCAGTTCGCGCAAACCCTGTTATTCAGACAACAAGTCTGTGTCATGCTCCCAGAAACGACACACTAATTATTTATCTTACTTTTAATATTCTTTTATTTAATCCAAATTAATTTGTGTTCTTTTTTTTTTCTTTTCTGGAAGACCCAATTGTTTCTATTCTCGACATGGTATTCCACCTAAACTGACAGGTCAGGAGAGCATCAGGCAGAGATGAAGACCATGGTAACCATGGTAACTCTGGAGGAGCTGCAGAGATTCACAGATTAAGTGGGAGAAACTGCTGAAAGCATTAATATTATCAGCAATTTTGCCCTTTATGTATGAGAGTCAAGAAGAAAGGCATGAAAAGACCTCTTTGCAGTTGGCATCCAGCTATGTGCAGCAAACCTGTGAAGAATACTGTATTAGTCAGATGGCGAAAAAACATAAAAAAGTACAATTTCTTTCAACTTGCAGTAATTTATCTTAGTCTATCATGTGATATTTCTGTAAAACACTGAAATGTGACTTATGTTGGCTTGAACATGTTAGGATAGGTCTATGGGCCATACAAAACATGTCCAATAAATATTTTTTCACAAAGTCATCCTTTCATAATGAGATTTTGATCTGATTAGTTATTTTGAACTCCTTTCAGAATGATCAGTTTTAGGGCCTCTTGTTGCTTTAAATCCAAACAAGCTGCTGATGGCCACGCCCCCCCAACTCAAGTTTGCACTTGCAAGTGAAAATGGCTGCAAACAGATGAGCAATTATACAGCCAAAGCAGAAGAAGATACTGCTGAACAAACAACAAGAAAGTGGTGTCTGAATGGTAAGTCAACAACAAAACATGCTTTTTCCAGCAGCCATTTTAAAGCACATACTGCAGTAAAACCAGCTGAACAAACATGCTCAAACTCTTCCTGTTGTATGGGAACATAATGGGCTTTGCTAGGATTGCTAGGTGAGGGGCAGTGCCTGCTGATTTGTGATAGTACATACTGTAGGTTTTGAAATGGCTCGTTTTGCTGGCACCAAAAAACTTTAACTTATTGCCAAAAAAACGTAGAAGCACTGCAGTAGAGACGTCTGGTGGTAACGTGGCAACATTTGAACAAGTTCAAGGAGTGTAAGTATGTTTGCATTGTATTTAGGGAAATATTTGGCTTCTTCTGCCTGTTACTGTTTTAAATAAAGAGCCTCCATATTATGACTTGTTGTGTAAAAGAGCAGATTCCCACTAATTAGATGATAGTGATGGAGGCTTTAAAGGTAAACATTTAAATCTTTGACAGCAAGTGTTACAGCTTCCTGTGTGAAAACTGCTTCCTGTCCACATGAAGTAAAATGAAACAAACACCCAGAAAATGATATGCACAGTTTAGCCTCTTAGAGGGGACATCAGAGAGCCCACTGGCTAAACCAAATCTAATTAGGTTTGCAGTAAACCACATTATTGCCTCATTATCGCTAATTGACCTCTAGGAGACCTGTTACGGGAACACTAGAGAAGATGCCTGTATACAGACAGAAACATTAAAGGGCTATGTTGAGAAGACTGCAAGGAAGTAAATGGAAAGCCCATTAGAACACATTACCTCACTGAATGCACACATATTCATCCCCGAGGACGATTCCAGCGCTCTCCTCCTCTGAACAGAGACCATCAAAAATCTGATGTAGCAGCTAATAAACACACTAAAAAATCAAGACTTACAGTGGGGTGTCCTGATATCAAAGGGTAGCTGGAGAAGCTGATCTTCCTTTACTTCAGATGTATGTTGCCCAAGGCATGCCTTTGAATAAGGCTCGCCTTTCAACTAAAGATGGATCAGGGGATTTTGCAAGGGTGCAACGGTGTTATCTGACAAAGACAGTTTTAGGTAAATGTTATATGCGGTGTGTCCTTTCAGGTCAAACGATGGCTTTGAAGCAGTTCAAATGAAGGTCGCAGCGAGCTTCACAAGCAGCTATTTCAAAAAATAAATAAATCATATCAGGCAAAATTTGCAATACACTTGCTTTGTTTTAGACTCACACACTAACGCATCCAACATAAAGGCAAAGAAGAAGGAATCCCCTTAAAACATCTCGCATCAATGGGCTTCAGTAGCTCCAGGCTCACTCCTATCTTGCCTCATTAAATTCTCATACAACCCTCATCAAAACGTATCTTTCATCCAAGACTCAGATTAGGTGCTGTGCGACAGAACAGACTGAAATACACCCAACAGGATCTCATTCCACGGTCTGTGTGCCGCAGAAGGACGCTTGCTACTAAGTGTGGAAAAAACAGCTTGTTTTTGTTTCCTCCTTAAAAACAAAAATGCATTCTTGAAGATATGCAGAGCCTTTGAAGTTAATCTTTCGGCAGCAGCCTGTGCCAGCGTGGTGCATGGTCATCCACTGAAGTATTTAGCTGCATCCAAACAAAGTTGAAAAATAGGACAGCTGTGAAGGAAAACAATTCAAGCAAAAAAAAACACTTTGTGGTAGGTTCATTCACAAAAGTTCCCTCTGAAAGTATCACAAATCTAAAATTCATGTCAGAGCTAAAATGTCTTGAGAAAAAAAAAAAAACAGGAATCTGGACAACCTCAGTTTTAAAAAATGAAAATCTGAAATGTGTAACATTTTTTAGACATCACTTCTGTGTAGAATCTTTTTTTCACTGCAGCTACAGGTATTTTGTGGCATGTGGCTACCAGCTTTGCACATCTTTGCAAAGTAGCTCAAGGTCAGTCTGGCTGGATGATGCGCTTCTGTGAACATCAGTCTTCAAGTCTTAATATTGCTTCTCATTTGCATTTAGTCTGGACTTTGAGCCATTCAACCACATAAACAACTACAACCGCATGTGAATAGCTGAAATTCTAGAGATCCCCTTTAAAAACAATTATAACTGCCTCTTTTCGTAATGTAAATACCAAATATACCTCTTTATATGGACTTGTACAGTGGAAACTGTAAAGGAGAAACCAACATTTATGGTCTTCCAAATCTATGCTCTTGGCTGTACAGTCAATTAACTGAACTGGAAATGAATGCTGCTGCTGCATTGGCTGCTTGGCAAATGCCATCTAATAGTGTGTCAAGTAGTAAGGTAGTGCCTAGGTATTTCAGCGTCAGAATTATTTTCTTTTGAATAGCTTAGATATGTTCTACAAATAAATCTACACTTAGGAAAATGAATTCACAACTGGGTAAATCCACAACTCCTGACGCACAAATAGGCAAGGATAAATGTAAATGTAATTGTTTTTTAAATGGAAAGTATCTTTGTGCAACCTCTTGTCCTTTTTGTTTCCCATTAAGGGAGCAATGCAAAATGTAATTGATTTACTAAAAAAATGTAAACAGAAACATTGACAAAAAGACTACTCAGTCATTGATTAACCTCACCTCCAATTCAGGCAGTTTGAAACATCATCTAAGCATCATGTTTTTATATTTGAGACACATTGTATGCTATAATTTAGCATTTTTTTTCTTCTCCGTGTCGTGGAAAAAAACTATTTCCAAGCACTGCTCAGGTAGAATCACTCAATCAGGTTTATTCATGAATTGTGCACAACTCAGAGAGCTCATAGGACAATCAGTAATGAAGCAGGTCTGGATGCAAAAGCTCGCTAGGCTCTCAAGCTCTGCCAGGCAGAGACTACACACGAGTTTTATACCAAGGATAAAGAATTCAAAACATCAGGGTGAGACAGACTGGTTCTGATGCAGCTGTAGAAAACAACTTCCAACCTTCTACATGTAACCCAAATAGTTCTTTTGGTGAGAGTTCACAAGCATTTCATATAACATGACTAGCAGATGTGACCTTATTGTAATTTTTCCATCACA
>CAEFZY010047469.1:0-20276 GCA_903066815.1 Brachyrhaphis roseni | reverse complement strand
ATGACAATGGCTATTTTTAGAACTTGCTCCGCGGGCGACTGACAATGTCCCCGAGGGCGACCGGGTGCCCGCGGGCACCACGTTGGTGACCCCTGCTGTAAATGAATGAGTACAGAGCTAAAGCAAGTGGCAAGCTGCTGGGTCGTCTGAGCGAGCTAAACAAAAACCCGGAGAGAAACGGGGTGACAGGAGTGGAGCTTGTTTGGCTGACTACAAATAGCAGATGGGATATGACAAACTCACAGCGACTTGGATGAGGGCTTCTTCATTTTTGGCCTCTTTCGACGATGAACTGGCCTGAGGCATGCACAGCATGTACACACACGCAGGCCAAATGCACGTGCATGGAAACACACAGGTATAGACGCACACACGGCGTACACAGGCGTACACATGTAGACGCATGCACACACAGACACGCACACACACACACCCCCACACACACAAAACAGAGACGAGTCATTAGGGGTCAAAAACAGGACCGGCAGAAACAGCAAAGCAGTGCTTGCATGTTAGTCTGTTTGGTGTTTGAATCACACTAAAAAGGTTTTGGACTACGATAAAACACAGAGGCTTAAAATAAATTCAGATTATTATTTTTATTGATTCCTCTGACCGCAGACAGTAAGCAGAATCATACAGTGCCTTGCAAAAGGTTTTACACTCCTTCAGATTTACACTTTTTCAGTATCAAGGGAACCACTTGTTGCTGCTAGCGGGGCCAATCAATAGTCACAAGGGCAGGACCTCTTTTGGGTCCCATCCCAACTTTTCAGCACCTCTAACAGCGTTTTAATCCAGATGTGTTGGGATCTGGAAAAGGGGGAGGAGCTTAAAGCAATCAGAGATACGGTAAGGCAAGGTAATTTTATTTCCTCTATATTCTAAGTTTGTTCTAATTCCTTTTCTGGGATAACTTAGAAGGAGTTTCTCTGCATAATAATCTAAAAAGTATAATATTGGTCTAAATAGTGAATACTTCACAATTTCTCAAAGTAATATAAGTTTGTTTCAACTAATAAGACTATTAGAATAAGCAGGATGAAACGACAACATTGGGAAGAGATAATTGTTCTTATTTACTGAGACGTGTTTATGGACAAACCCTAACTCAAACACAAAGAAACCGTTATACTCATAGCATCAGTTGCACTATGAAGATTATACTTCTACACTTTTATAAAGTAAACTTCACAATTCCCTTAAAATATTGGAATCTTTCAATTTATCAATGCCGAAACCATCAAATTTAATATTGTCAATCTTTATAAACAACAATTTACGGGAGGCTCCTGAAGGTCTGGGGGCCCCTAAGTAGAGGCTTAATTCACTTATGGGCCGGGTATGGCGAGCCTCAGCCTCAAATTGTGTGCTGCCTGTCAGAAGCAATGCCTGTTTTTAGCTATCTTGTTTGTTATGTAATGTTTCTAACAAACCTCTAAATCCTAAACAGTGTTTTACCCTGAGATTTAATCACACACACTGCTACCCTCTATCTAGTAATCAGGTGACTTCTGATAGCATATGATAACACTGCAGTTTTCTAGTGGTAGAGTAAGGAGTCTGTTTCCTTTTTTGCATCAGTCTCCTTCCACTTGCAGTCGTGCCCTACTTTGTGTCTTAACAGGGACAATCCTGATGAACTAATAACATGACAAAATGTGAAAGTGTTGTGTTCACTTTTGTGAGGCACTGTAGACGAAGCTTTGCTGTGCAGACAGAAGCCTCCCTGATTTCATTTTGTAGCTTTACTTCCATCTGGAGTGCTTGTAAAAGTAATCAGAGAGGAAGACAAACCTGTATTCACTGAAGTGGCTTCTTTCTTTTCCCCCTGGAAGGAAGTTAAAGGGATTAACATCGCTCCGAAATGACTCGAGAAAAAGCGACAAATCAAGTTCTACCCCGAGGGGCGTCTCACTCACCCTTCTCCGGGTTGCACTGCTTGTGGCCCTTGCAGCTCCTCAAGCCCATGAGCTGTTGATGCATTGAGTTGAGCGCGTTGCGATCCAGAGTGCTGACAGCATTTATCAGCTGCGGGAACGAGCGAGGACAAAATGTCAACGAGCGCTTTGTAAACTCTGGAAAATGTCAGTAAAGCTCAACCCCCTGTGGACAAAGGAATGCACTGCATTTTTAAAAAATAGTTATTATTGTTGAAGTATTTATACCCTCCACTATGGGTGTGTCTGTGCAAACAAAATACCTGGTAGGGGTCGGTACTGAGGTCAAAGTATTCCATGAAACCGGTGGCAAATTCACAGAACAGGAAATTGTGTGTGTCATTGATGGTCCTCAGGCACCAGTATGTGTTGTTGTTGGCACTGGTGCACGCACAGAACGGACCCACTACAGGGAGAGGGAGGCCGAAGGGGAAAGGGAGGGGGCAGATTTAGAAAACAACAGCTTTTCAGAAAAAGGTCGCCATAATATTGTTTTTATCTCATCTGCTGTGACAAACGGCAGCAGAGGTAGACAACACGTTCCAAAACACTTTCTGAAAAGCCATTTGTCGTTCCTTACTCGTCCAGAAGGGGGCGGTCTGCCAGTGGTGGTTGTCGTGGGTGAAGCAGGTCAGACCAGGCATGCTGCAGGTGTCGTTGTTCTGGAGCCTCTTCAGGAATTTGCGCAGTTTTTTTCGCCGCTTCTGCTCCTTCTGCAGCCACTGAGTCTTCTGCTTGGACGGCATTCTGACGGGAACAAAATCTATTAGAGTGAAATATTCAAAATAAAAATAAAAAGCCATTACTAATGAAGTAAAGTTTTACCCGAGAGAGTGCATTTGCTCCACATTTAGCAGATAAGCCTCCTTATTCTTGAGAAGATCACTGAGGAGACAAATTTCAGCCGTCACATTTGGTGAATCTCCGCGGCGGTCTTATTTTGAATGACCTGCTCACCTGGGCGCGTTGCACTGGCATTCCTCTGGCCGCACCTTTTTCAGGTGACCTTTCACCTCACGCAAGTTCTTGATTTTGGTCTGCAAGGTTTCAATCTGAGAGCAGCGAGAAGAACCAGAGAGTCACCTGGAGCACGTTATATGTCAGACAAGCCGTGGCGTTGGACTGGTTCGGCAGAGTTCAGATAAAAATGGGAGCACCTCATGCTCAATGTGCAGTTTGTGGTCCTTCCATGCTTGAAGGGACTTGTAGAGGCCCCCGTCACACTTCACCGTGTCGTTCATGAGGATCGAGCATCTGCATGTAGAGAAAAATACGTATAAAAATACGTGCATATTTAGTACAACACAAATGAAACTTAAAATTCATTCGGTGTAAATGCTCCCGAGTGAAACAAATGGATTTGTCCGACAGTGAAAGCCGAAGGTTAAAGCAGAAATCATTTTACTGCTGTTGCTGTGTGTGTTTTTAAAGTTTTTCCTGAAACAATCCCCTTAAAAATATTTTGAAAATGCAGTGAAGTTGTAGCTTAAGCTCAAATTGAATCAAATACCTGGCAAGGCAATTTTCTTTTTGTTAAAATATTATGGAAAACAGAGGATTTATTAAAAACTAATACTCCTTGAATTTCATTTCATCGTCCTCTAACCAACTTGCCTTTGTCATCTCCAATCAGAAACAGATTCCTTGGTTGAATGGAATATGTTGTAAATCTATATTTGTGAAAACTTAATAAAACTTTAAATTGCTACACATTTTATTGTCATTATTTTAGAATTTCATAAAGCAACTTAAGATTAATAAGATTTTATTTTCATTGTAGAACTTAAGAATAGTTTGTTTTAAAGACACACAAGTAGACCGACCTACTTTGTTGTGGAGGATGAGTCTTCTCTTTCTCTAATATGTAAATTCATGTATTTCTTGTTAGTAGTTGCAGGATGTCAGCAGGTGTGTGTGTGTTAATGTGTGTGAAATGGGAATCCTTAATTTACATTTGCTGTTTTTTAAAGAAAGATCCAATTTAGGATTGGATTTGCAAATTAGCCCATGGCTAGAAAACCTCCGTACAAAAACATTGGATCTTTGTTTTCATCATGCGACGTTGTTTACTGCGCTGTCCCTGATTAAATAAACTTGAACTGATCCAGACTCGGATGATTTTCAGCTTTGATTTCAGTCAGTTGGATATGCAGAAATCCAATCCTTTTCCGATCGCCGAACATAATAAAACCAAACAACTGCAAAGTTGCGACAAACACTTTAATCTTCATTGCTGGAAGAGCGTCCAAAGTTATCTGTTGTTGGTATAAGTGGGTTTAAAATTGAAGTCAGAGGAAGAAAAGATACTAAAAAGCTCCTTAAAAAAATATAATACATTTTCTAATTGTTGAGAAATGAGGTGAGAACAAGTGAGAGAGAAAAAGCAAGACAAGAAGGATGAACGTATCACAGCAAAGTTGCTCTGTTTCATCCTGAAACAGGCTGGATGTGTACTGCTCCAGTAGGCATTTCTAGGGAATACAATAGGCTTGTTTTAGTAATGCTAAGCTTGCTAATCGCTTATATATGGTGCTGGAATATCAGCTCTGTAAATGTTTTCTTTATTTCTAACTACTGGTAAAACAGTAGTTAGAAATACTACTAGTTAGAACAAACGGGGAAGTTAGAACTTCCCCGTTTGAAGAAGCATTGATGTGTGAAGCTGGATTTTTTCAGTCACTTCACCAGAATGACTTCAGCAAATGCTAATCATTTTACTCCATAATGTGGCGCGTTTGCAGTTCCTGTTGTTTTGGTTTGAAAAGGAACCATCAAATACAGAACGTCAATCTGTTTCCACCGTGTTGATGTTTCATCAAATCGGCAAAGAGGCTGAACGACCGGGGGTCGACTTCAGCAGACAGGCTGAATGTAAATCAACGTTGCTGAGTTTTCTTTTTTTTTGCTTCTGTTCTCTGTCTGCTATGAAAGATGCTGGGTTTGGAAATGTTGGCCGTCTTTTGGAAATCTCACAATTAATAAAGGCTCTTTATTCTCTAAGGAATATACACACAGTCGCTGATGTTTACAGCTAGCTACATTAACCGCGTAAATTGCTAACATAAGACGCTAAAGGCATCCTTAAAAAAAACAAATTGTAATCCTGACGTAGTCTCTGCTTCTAATAGAAATTATTAATGAATGCTCACAGGAGGAAAGCTCGAAATTAACAATTGCTTTGTTTAGTAATAGTTTTTAAAGAAAAATCGGTGCTAGAGCTTTACCAAAACCAGAGGTCACAAATCAGTCACATATTTCTGATCACTACACCTGTATAAAGCCGTTATAAATCTGTAAAAAAAAAAAAAAAAAACTCCTTTCGTGGAGAAATTACTACTTCATCTCAGAAGAAACATCCAGCTTCAAAACCTCTTTTTTTTGCCAACACTTACAGAGCTTACTGTCAGGTTTATTCTGAGAGACACATGCAGTAGCTGTGGACCTGACAGCTTGAATATTTGCATGCCCCCCCTCCCACACACCTGTAGGTGACTTTCAAAGCAGCAGGTGGTGAGAGCTTGTCACGGGTGGTTGGCTTGGCTTCGACTCCCATTCCGCTGAATTCTTCGCCGTTGTCTCCGGCGGCCGCGCCTCTCCACCTGTCTCTGGTCCAGCTGGCGTTCCCGGATCCCAGAGGCCTGTAGCCCTCCTCCAAGTCGACAGCGTACAGATCTCCATCCAGCTCGAACGAGACGGAGCGCGCCCAGCGCTTCCTGGTCACAGCCTTACTGGACTTAATCTCTGCAGAATAGGAAAGAGATTCATTTGATTGACAGAAGATAATCTGAGCACTTTTGATCAGAGTCGATGCATTTTACAGACACCATATATACCGAATTTGTTTCTTTGGAATGATTTAGGACTCAAGTGATTTCTCAACTCCACCACTTGGTGGCAGCACTGAAACATGCCTCTTATGTCATAAAAACCTGGTTGTTTTAATGTCAGGTTATAGACCCACTGCTTCCTTTTCAGGCACAGAAGACATGCATTTCTGATTAATTCATGGTGTAATAATACTTACTGGTACAGCAGAACAGTCAAGTGAAATAAAGAACTCACTCTTTTTGTTTAGCAGTCTCTTCTTCTTAAGGACAGACATTTTGAGGCCCCCGTCGTCGCAGTTACAGTCGTCAAAGTTTGAGGTGACAGACATGGTAGAGGGACTGCTGGCCATTAGAGCCTGCATGCGAGGGGCAAACAGACCCGCCATGCCTTTACACTTATACAGTCTCATCTTGCCCGTCGGATCCTCCACACACTGCCACTTCTGGAAAAAAAAAACAAAAAAGGAAAGGGAAATGTATTTAAGGGGGACCTATTGAAATAAATTTATATTTTACACATTTTTATTCTTTCCTTTGGGTCTCTGCTGCTCCTAAAAACAGCCAGTCATGTTTTGGCAATAAGTTAAAATGTATTGAACATGCTTTGCATATTCATTGCGTTCTATACTAACCTGTGTAACAGTTCACCTTTAATGATATAGCACTATATATTTTTCCAGATCATGAACAAATCTCAAAGATGTTTGAAAAAAGTTATATCCCGACTCAGTCCTCTTTGTTTATAAAGACATTAGATCCTATTTCTAAATGCATCCCTGAGCTTACAGTGACTGCACATCACAGTACATTCACAGCTGACAAATTACTATCCTGCCATGGCAACACAGTTTGGGTTTTTTTGCTGGAAATTGAATAGCCTCCCCTTCTTGGCTCATACAGGTCAGGTACCTGTCCCGGTTGTTGGCATGAAGTCTGATATTCTGCTTTCTGGCACAAGTCCTTCACCCTCTGGTATTTTGGCAGGAAGTTTTCCTCCTGGGCCATTTCCTTCCCATCGGCTCTCTTGTGCGGAGGCTTCCTGAAAGAACAGACAGAACATTGACAGGGAGGCCGATGCTGCCAGAACACAACGCTTTGAATGAGAACGCGTCTTACAAAAAGGTCAATCAATAAAACATACCCCCTCTCCACCAGGAAGGAGTCTCTCCATGTTTTCCCCTTCCTGTTCAACTGGAACCTGAGAAATCAGTAAAGAAACAAAAAAAACAGACTGTGATATTTGCAGTGAGCAAACATCTGCGCCATTTCGAAATGCCACGCTCCCTTTAAAGATAATGATGCTGTACCTCTATGTTTGAATTGTGAATTTCATTATGTACGACAAAGCGCTTCGTTTTGGTAAAAAAAAAAAAAAAAAAAAGTCTAGCTAAATCCCCATTTGACTCAGTCTGTTTCACTCTTCTGTTTTCTAAATGTCGTCCAGGAGCCGTCGATGGAATGCTATGACGCCGAGCGTGTTCACCTGTTCATTGGTCGATCCAAGGCCAAAAGTTTCAGGATGGACTTGCCGTCCATTTCGGCAGGAATATCAATGCCTGCCATCTCCAGCATAGTCGGTGCCAGGTCAACGTTCAACACGACGTGAGGGTTTCTGCCAAGAAACAGCAAACTCAATGTGATCATCGTAATGTTGTTTCCCCCAACAAAATATATGTGAAATGTTGCAAATGTACCCATACTGCTTAGAAATATTTCACATTTTGTCGTAATAAAACAACACGTTTGTTTTATTGGGGTTGTATGTGATAAACTAATGCAATATAGTGGATAATTGTGAAGATGAAGGAAAAGGATATACTTTTATCACATTTTGTAAATAAGACATTATGAAAAGTTTTGTGTGCATTTTCAATCAATGCCTTAGTTAATTTTTGGTATCAGAATAAAGCAGGCTTAGTACAGATGCATGTCACACTCAGAGTTTGGTTGTGTCTAGTTACATTTACTCAGTTATATAAACATAAATAAGGTTTAGAAAATATATATATTTGTTCAGGAGTATTGTCACTAGGCTGTACTTTCTCCTTCTAGTACTTCTCATGTAAAATATACTACAAAATAACAAAATCAAAAAGAAGAAAAGTGTTTCAAGTAAAGTTACTTCATAGTAAAGTTAGGTAAGGTCATTTTATTTATATAGCACATTTTCAGCAACAAGGCAGTTCAAAGTGCTTTACATGAAGTAGGAGGAAATACAAACAAAACAACAAAACCAAAAGACAAAAAGGTAAAAGTATAAAACTACATGCTGGTTCCCTGTGTTTGATAAGAATAAGTAATTTATAAACCAGTAGGGGTTTCTCTGCGCTCTTGCTCTGATAAAACTAGATGCTGGTTCTTCATGTTTGGTAAGATTAGTGAGTATCGCTACTTTTAGTTATCGCTACTTTTAGTTATCACTACTTTTAGTTATTGCTACTTTTAATTAGATAAAATTTCTGAGTACTGATTGCAGACAAGCTTGTTTTAACCAAAAATGCACCAGACTCACAGACACACCTGCGGCTTTTGAAAGTTTCGTTAAGTTTTATATTGAAAAAATTTGATTTGCAAACATTTTTCTTCTTTCTGATTTTGTCATTTTGTAGTTATGTTTTTACATGTATTATCTTAATTTCGGTCTGTTTGATATTAAATGGTTGACGTCAGGGATCAGTTACTCAGTACATTTTTTACCCTTGAGTTGTTTCTTGGACGGCTACTTTTTACTTTTATTTCAGTAAAAATAACTGAAGTTGTGCTGCTCTTACTTGAGCACAATTTCTGGATCCTCTCTTCACCTCTGGCCTTTTCTTGGAGTTTTATTTGTACAGAACTTTGAAAATTGTGTATCATTTCCCTTCCACTTTACAATTATGTACTTTTTTTCTAATCTATCACATAAAATCCCAGCAAAATATTAACCTAAAATGTGAGAAAAGCAGAAATTATCACTAATTAGTTGACTTCTTTCTTGCACCAGACTTAATTCTGGGGTATCAGAACAAAAATATTTTAATTCAAATTCACAGAACTTTCAAACCTGTTAAATCATAAATCATGCACCACTTCCTGCCAGTTTATCAAATATGATCCTAATAAAACACGTCAAAGACTGAGATTTCAACATGATACAGTGTGATCATATACAAAAGAGTGAGTACTTTAGTACAGCAAAGTGACTAATTTTGCTGTCAGGAAAATGAGCATGGTAGGAGAAATACTCACGTAGCGCCTTGCTCCACATTAGGTCCCCGTATGTAGAACGGCACGCGGATATCGAACTCGTAGGGCATTGATTTGCCCTTTACCAGTCCAAACTGGCCGATATGATAGCCGTGATCTGAGGTGTAAATGAGGTAGGTGTTGTCCAGTTCTCCAGTCTCCACCAGCATGTTGTACACCTACGGGGAGACACAACTCATTGAGCAGGCACACGTGGTGGAAAAGAACAAAAAGAAAAAAGTTACACTTTTTTGTTTGATAGCTCAAATCTCTTGTGCCAGTTTCAAGGAAAAGGAGATTGAACAATTTACCAAGTGTGTCAGTGAATTCATTACCCCAGTCCGAGTCAGAACAAGCACAGATCTCCCAGGACCGCCGGCTGTCAGACGGGCGGTACGTGTGCGACCATGTTTAAGGGTTGATGTGTGTTTAAAGCCTCTGTCTGGCTCACTGCGTACCTTTTGCACGCTATCGTCCACGGACAGCAGCGTCTGCATCCTCCTGCGCTGGAGCATGTTGGTGAACTGCATGTGGACAGGCTTCATTGGGCCAGTGTAGCGGAGGATCCAGTGCTTGTCTGGGTTGGGAGCGTAGTTGTAGCTCGGCGTTCTTTGGAGGGAGGAAAAAAGAAGAAGAAGAAAATAATGAGCTACAAATGATCAACTACTAAAACGCTCCATTATTGAAAAGGATTTCATATTAAAAATGTGTTGGTGTTTTTTCCAGACGGCACAATTTAAGGTAAATGCTATATCTCCGAGCTGTCGTAAAATGTTTATAGTTCTGTTGTGCAGACGCAGCATCTTTTTCTGCTGGCGAAGCCTAATGACTTTCCAGAATCGAAAGAGAACTACAGTATTTATTCAGTGTTATAACGGATCTTATATAAGCAATGTAAAAATACTAACGTGCTAATCAATACGGCTGCGCATTTTAATAAAAATTTAACTCCGCTCCATGTTGACATTTAATAATTTGGAAATAATAAGTGCCAAAGAGCTAAGGGGAGTGAATGCTAAGGTGGACTGATTGGAAGTAATAAAAATAAATAAATAAAAGATAATGTATCACTGGTGTTTTTTTTTTTTTTCTGTAAGTCAAATAGATTGTAAAGTTCAGGACAAAAATAAACGGAGAAATAAAAAAGGACTTCGCAGCATCAAAAACCCAAGAGGGAGAGCATTTATGGAGAAGCAGCAATTAAAAGTTTCCACAAAGACAAGGAGGTTGAATTTTCTGAGTCTTCTCTGGACAAAGCCAGTGTGGTACAGGTTAATGATGCTGGAGGGATTAGATGAAGCAGTACGGGTGTGAGGGAGGGAATAGTAACTACAGTCTCATTACTGGCCTTGGATCCTTCTCTCGAGGCCAATAGTGGGCTTGCTATTAGCCAGCAGCCATAGAGAGGTAGTCAGAGGTACAGAAGGTCAGAAAAAAAACAAAAGGCTAGAATGAAAGAGGCACGAGGTTGTGTATATGAACGACGAAATCATTACCTATGCATTAAAAGTACATCATTTATTCCAATCTGTGATCATAGCTGGCAAAACAGTACAAATTAACAGGGCTCATTGTGGTGACAACACTAACATGAACAACACTCGAGCCAAACAAACTGGAGCAAAAGAAGAAAACAAAAAACGCTGGCTGCGCATGCAGAGGTCCCGAAGCTGCCAACAGCCTACTGTAAACAGTGGAAGACGACATCCAGCTCAGATTATAAAATTTGTGTCAATCTGGGTCAAATGAGAAGAAGCGTGAACACAGGGATGAGTCATTTGTTACCAAACGGCAGTGAGAAAGTAAAAATGTACCATGTACTTGTCAGCTTGTCCCACAGAGATCACACAAACTCTCCACGATGGGGAAAAAAAAAAAAATCACTTTTTTTTTGCAATTTAATTGAGCATGAATAGTGAGAGAAATACAGAACCTCGCGAAAGCTGTCAACCCCTTAAAATCCCTGCATTATGTCGTGCTACAATAACGCTTTTTGATGTATTTTTAAAGGCTTGTACAACAAAGTACAACAGAATTATGAGGTGGAAGAATTATGAGCGCTGGTTGCGCCACACTTTTTTTTTTATCTAAAAAAACTGTGTGGAGTGATTTGATAAGCCCTATTACACTGACACCGTAACTGAAATCCACTGCAAACAACTGACTTAAGAAGTCACAAAACTAATACTCAACCAGACGTGACATCGCCCTGAAAGAGACCTTTCAGTTTACAAATCTAATTATCCCTCTTCTTGGTTGGAAAAACAAACAAGAAAGCTTTCCAAATTCAGAGTGGAAAAGCTGGATATTTCTTCCACAAACAGACCTCAAATTCCAACATGGCTGCCATAAATGGTTTATTTGTACTCTGTTGATACATGGTTTTAATTAATAAAGTCAAGAGGAATCCATTGCTATTTCTCGTGATGTTAGCAGCAAGTTGATCAAAAGTAAACAAAGATGCTCTCTCCAGATCAGATGCAAGGTTTTGGTTTGCTGTCATCCATTTTGAACCAGTCAGTGGTACTTGTACCATAGTTTAAGAGCAATGGGTTTAGATCAAAGTGCATTCATCTGTCAGAAAATCCAAACAAAAATCTAATTAAGAGCTTGTTGCAAGACTTCTACTTTTTGCTAATGTTTTCCCTGCAATCTGACTAACCTAGCCTACAAACATGAATTCACAAAGTGTTGATTCTGGGAGGCTGAATACAAACAGGCGCAACATGTTGTCTTTACAACTTACATGTTGTAAAGACAACATGTAAGTCTTTATTTGTTCAATTATTTTAAATACAAGTACATTTCCTTACACATCACAATTGACTTTTTTTCTTTATTTTTTTTCTGCTGATCTATCCCATTTGTTCCCAAACTTTCCATCTTTTGTGTCTTACATGTGCTGTGAGGCGTTGGGAAAGGCAGCGCTGTACTGCGGGGCAGAGTCCTCTGGACCGTGAGGAGCCACATGGCTTAGGACCATCAGGACCGGCCGGTGAGGGTAAATCCTCTTGGACATCCGGAAGTAGTTGATGCTGTTGTTGGTGATGATGTCTGTCAGGTAGTCCTGTGGAACAAGCAATTAGTGCCCACCAGGCACTCAGCAGTCAATGACAATAGAGCAGATGTCAAAGCGTATGTTGCTATGCTGGGTCAGTGTCAAATACTAATAAATCCCATTTTTTACTTCTTCAAACGGATGAGACTCGTTCGATCAATCCACTGCGTGTATTTGGTCCAGCAGGACCAAATACAAGATCAAATAAAATCAAATCAAATTATTGATTTTATTTTAATTCTACACAGTTTCTGCAACAGTTCACATATTTGTAAATGAGGTAAAGAATTTTGAGAAGGTTAATAGAGGAGCGATGTTGTGATGACTTCCTGAAGTTTCAGTTTTAGAAGAGAACTTTAAGGCGTACAATTTGGAAGTATGGTATTTTATTGTGGTATTTTTATAACTGAAGTCAACCTAGTTAATTGATTATGCTATATAATGGCACTGTGTGCCTGAAAAACACATAATATGTCCCCTTTAATATAGTGTCGCCTCATCTTTTAGGAGCTAGAAAAGATGCAACTCTTCAGGGAAAGTATTTTAGTATTATTATGGGAATTTTGGACTATTCCTCTGAAACCCATTTGTGAGGTCAGACACTGATGCGGGATATGGTTGATGGTTTCCATTTTAATTTGAGGTGATCTATAAAGTTAAGGACTTTGTACAGCTCAACCAGAGTTTTCCCTCACTAAATTCAATGAGCCGTTTCTTTACAAATCTTTCTTTGTGTGCTGGTAGGCAGTAATGTTGGAGCAGGTAGGGGCCGTTCCCACACTGTTCCCACAAAGCTAAGACCATGAAATTGTCCAAATTATCTTTGTGTGCTGAAGAATTAATGGCTCCATTCACCGGAGTTAAGGAACTGAACACAACACCAAAAACGACGGGCCCATATCACTATCCTCTTTTCACCAAACTTAACATAATGCAGTCAGGTAAGTGCCGTTCCCCTGACCAATGCCAAACCACGACTCCTCCATTAGATTGTCGGACTAAAAGGAAAGAAAGCCACTCCATTGCTGCAGAATCCAGATGTAATGTCCTTTACACCACTGCATCTAATTATTCGTCTTAAACCTTGAAATGTAAACTTGGATGTAGCCACTTTCCCAATGGAAACTCTTTCCCCGAAGCTCTCTATGCACCTTTCTTGAGCTGATCTGAGAACCACGTGAAGCTATTCTTATCACCCTTTGATAAGGGTGATAAGAAATATCACCCTTATCAAAGGGTGATAAGGGTGATAAGAAATATCACCCTTATCAAAGGGTGATAGTATATGCACTATACTATACCCTAGTATAGTGCATATCCTAGCACTATACTAGGATATGTATAGTGCTAGTGCTATACATATCCTAGCACTTCATAGCTGATTAGTACGTTCTAATACATGAATTCAATGATTTGGGTGGACGACCCAATACTGTGTGTTTAGTAACAATAGTCTACAAATGTGAAGTGCTTAAAATTTATACTATAATAACCAATTTTTTTAAGTAGGCCATTGTTTTGGGGCATTTAAAGAAGTAATAGAGTATCAATACCTTTGGGTAGTCGCTGCTGTGTTTTTCCCGTACTCCATTTCTGCAGAGGGTGTAGTTGTAGAAGCGGGAGTTTTTCACCAGCGCCACCCATTCCTTCCAGCCAGGTGGCACATAGGAGCCATTGTACTCGTTCAGATACTTTCCGAAGAACGCTGGGTGAAGAATCGGGAGCAAAGACATTAAAGATCTTTTTTGCTCGAGTTCTCAGGACTTCGATAAAAACGTGAAGGCTGTCACGGCACCACCGACCCGTTCTGTATCCGGAGTTGTTAAGGTGCACGGCGAACGTGTGCGGCTCGTGGTGCGCCTGCCACGAGGGCGAGGAGCAGTTCTCGTTGTTGGTGTAAGTGTGGTGGTTGTGCACGTACTTCCCCGTCAGGATGGAGGAGCGGGACGGGCAGCACATGGGGGTGGTGGAGAAAGCGTTTGAGAAATGCATGCCTCCCTTCTCCATGATGTGGCGAGTTTTGTTCATGGACTGCATTGAGCCTGGGGATGTAGGGAGGAAGAAAAAAAAAAAAAGATGATGTAATATTGGCAGGATTACATTCAAAGGCTAACCACTGAAATATAAAGAACCCAAGGTGAGAAATTGTTTTTTTAAATCTGGAAATTGTAGAAGCACAGCTGGGAAAATGTAAATATACACTTACAGGAGAGGGTAAAATTAATAAGAATAAAGTTGGAGAGAAAAAAAAAAGTGCTGGACTTAAATGAGGAAATAAATCTTTTTGGTAAAGTGTGACCCATTTGGATTTCTGTGTACCAAAGGCTTTTCAGACTGATGGTGATTGTTTGGGGAAACAGATGCTTGACCATAAATTCCTCCTTCAATGGCTGCCTTCTCACTGCCATCACATGAGGACAAAAGATGTCACAGAGGCCATTATGCTGCTACTCCAATCCAATATGTTGCTAAAGGACTCAAGCTGGTAGGGAGATGGCCAGAGTTTGGCAATCAGACAATGGAAGCCATAGGCTGGCCTTAATACATGTCAGAAACGGAGCTGGCAACGGGGAGAAACATGACTTTCACTGAGCCAGCTGTTACGTTGCCAGGGAGCGGCTTAGGTTGGTTTTCTCTTACAAATGTTGTCCGACTGACATGGACAGAATATCTAAAATAACGGAACAAAAGTAAAGACAGAATTATATCTACACATTATAGATTTCCCTTTTTTACTTTCTTTATTTGTGCTTGAATGTTTCAGATTGTAAAGCAGATTTTCTAAACCCAAAAAAGATGGAAGAGTAAATGCTTCATCTTATTTACTAAGATGAAAAGCTATTCAAAACAACCTGGTGAGATACAGAATACTAATTTCTCCTAATTCTGATAACTGGTTGTGGCAGATTTGGCAACAATCACTGTCAATCAGTCTTTTCCAGTAAGGTGGAAGAATGTTGGCTCAGTGTTCTTTGCAGATCTGTTTAAATCCAGTCACACTGGAGGGTTTCTGGAGCATGAACAGCCTGTTTCAGGTCAGATCACAGCATCTCAATGAGATTTTAGTACAGACTTTGGCTAGCCAACTTCAAAATCCTTCATTTGATGATTTCTACCCCTTCACAGGTGGACTTGGTGGTGTGCTGTGGATCAATCGATTTTCTGCATAATCTAGGTCTAGCTTGTGCTTAAGGTCTTTCTGTGAGGATTTTGTGGTAGAGAACATAATTCATGATTCTATCAAGATGTTTTCCAGGTTCAGAGGCTTTTACACTTCCACCACTGTCCGCAGGACGTTCAGTTGGTGAATATTTTTTTCTTTTTTTGACAGATCTGACAAGGTTGCACGCCTTGCTGTCCACAGAATAGTTTCCCAAGACTCTTGACGATCATCAATGTGAGACAGGCCTTTATGTTTGTTTTGCTCAGCAGTGATTTTCATCTTTAACCCAACCCAAAGAGGCCTACGCTGCTCAAGACTTTGTTCTTTGTTATTTTGTGACTTCCTTGATGAGTCTTCAATGATTTCTTGGAGTGCATTTGGTAAGCTCGCCACTCTTGAGAAGGTTTGTCATTGTTCCATGTTTTCTCTGTTTGTGGGTAATGGTTTTCTCTGTTGATTTCTGCTTTTGTAACCCTTTCCAGGCTGACTGAAGTATGA
Source organism: Brachyrhaphis roseni (assembly GCA_903066815.1). NCBI lineage: Eukaryota > Metazoa > Chordata > Actinopteri > Cyprinodontiformes > Poeciliidae > Brachyrhaphis > Brachyrhaphis roseni. The sequence goes on along the minus strand of CAEFZY010047469.1, from coordinate 4,565 downwards.
TGATGACTTTTCTTAATCATAGACTTATGATTAAGAAATCATAAGTTTAAATCCCCTGATTTCTTTAAATCAGGGGAAGATGTGCTGCTTTTAAGATCACATCTTACAAGCATGTTCATGTTGTAAGAGAGGCTTTGTTGAGATGAAACAGGCCTGGGAGTTGTTGGTGAAACTAAACTAGAAACATGGGTAATCGCATTAATTTCTTGATTTTACAAGGCGGGCAATTACAAAAAAACCCAACAAAAAACGTGAAAACAGGAGAACTCTGTAAGGGGCTAAATAGTTTTTCCACAGAACTGTACAACCACAGAAGTCATCTTACCCAGTTCTATGTCCTGATCATCTGTGAGAATAAGAATGATGTTGGGGCGGACGTTTCTCATCTGGCGGTCCCTCTGCAAACGAGACCTAAGGCGAAACCCAGACAGGTAGCCAGAGCCCTGCACCTCAGAAATAACTCCCACCAAGACAAGTAGGAGAAGAAGAGGGGGAACGGCGGGGTGTCGTAGCCCTGCCATCTTTTCAGCTTACAGTTCCGCCTCAGTCCTTCATTCACCACACGGGGAGTCGACAGATTTCTCTGCAGCCTGTGAAACAGGACACAGGAGGGCTCTGATAAGAACAAAACATTTAAAACCCAACAAACACACATATGGACACACACACACACACAAGAAAAAAATAAGCAGATGCAAGCCAAACGCAGTCATTACAGGGTGTTCTTCTGCTCAAATGCACCTGATTGGGCTGAGCTCAGCTCGTTAATCAATCATTAATGATGCATTAGAGTTTTGTCATTGGCTGGTTGTAATGATCGCTGGTGATGAGCGCATGGCTGCCAGGCTGGGGCTAATGGGCCTGGGACTCGGGCCAGCTCAAGCCTCACATCTCCCTGAGAGGGTTTTGTGGACAGGAGGGATGCAGGGCGGTGTGGGGTCAGGAGGAAGGGTGGAGATGAAGGAGTAACAGGAGGAGAAAAGCAGGTCAGATTGAGAGAAGGGAGGAAAAAGTACCAGCAAGTAATCAGTGTATGTAAAAAAGGAAATATTTGTGAACATTAAAGCATAAAAATGATATCTATAATTGAAACCAAGCTCAATACAAACAAACTCATAATATGTTAAGAAAAGTAAAGTCAACAAAACTGTTTAATTCCACCACCAAAAATTGTTGCCGGTTTTGAAAACAATTTTTTTACTGCTGGAATCTCTAAAAATGTTGTTTTGGCTTTGGGCAGCTAACTGAAGTTACAAAATAAAACAGGTTGTCGACTCTGAGCAATATCAACTACATGTTTCTCTTTGCTGGAGGTAAAAGTCTAAAACAAGTACAAGAACAAGCGAATAAAATACTTTAACAAATATAACTAAAATATTTTGCGTATATATTATTTAAAAAGGTCTTCTACTAATATATAGTGAGAATTTTATGTCTGCATGTATTTTTTGATTGTAAGAAGTATAAATGTAAGCCTGACTAGCTGCTAGCATACTGCATAGACAGCGCTATGCTAGGTGCCAAACGTTTGGGTGTTTGTTGTATTTATCTTGAGCTTTTTTTTTTTTTTTTTTACACAAATCCTAAAAATATCAGATGTTTTAGATTTTCTAGACTTGATAGAACCCCAGAATAATGTGCGCTAGCTACATCACTGTTATTCCCACAGTTGAAAAAGATACACCTGAAAGTGACTGTACAGGGAGCACCAAGGCGAAACAATCATACATAAAGAATGATGTAGTCTTCAAATATAAAACAAGAACCTGCCTTTCCAGTGTTTATCGGCTGCCGAAATCAATGCCTCCCATTAACACACTTTTTAAATAAGCTGTTATTTTGGTGCTTCACACATTTCAATGGGTAACTGACAGCAAGCTCAAATGTTGTGTCTAATTAATGATGACACATAGCTGGAGTCGTGACACGGCCCAGTGACCGCAGCCACAAGTACAGTTAACATCATGCAGCATCTGAGTGTCTGCTGAGATGCTCCGCTGTCATGGAGAGGTGAGGGTCTGGATACTTTTTGTGTGTGTGTATGAGAGACTCTCGCATACCTTCTCTTGCACATTGATAATCTGCAGAAAATTAACAAATGTACATATTTAATTGAGTCTGGATGCGCACGGGCTATTCTGTTATTCAGAGGCAGACAGATTTGTTGGCACCAAGCGTAAAATGGTTGAAATGGAAATGTGTCTTTTATTGCAGCAGCAGAATCTCACACATTTTTAGGAACAATTCAACCAGTATTTGAGTATATTTACAAAGTCGGGGGGAATTCTTTAACAAAACTACTATTGGGACAATTGTTGGTACTCCTAATAATCCCTTTACAATAATCTAATGAGTTACTTTTAAAATGAATATTTACTTTGTCACATTGGCTTCTAATTAATGATCTATGACATTCAGTTTTCTGGGGGCATTTCTCTTACACAGAGAGCTGCCCAATGGTTCCAGAGGCAAAGCTAATTCTCCAAAGCTCAGGATCTTGGAGTGGTTAGTAGCATATTGGTGGGTAAGAAAATATCCATAGCAACCAGCGGTAGACATTTTGGAAGCCAGGTGCTCAAGTGTATCCACCAGTTTGATACTGTGATCATCACATATTGTCAGATGCTGCCATCTCAAACAAACTGAATCAGGTCAACACGTAGAGAGAAATGTTCGAGACTCTTTTAATCAGGTAACTCAGTGTCACACGAGGCATTTGACAAAAGAATGACGACGATCCAGCGATGCTGGGAATCGCAGCTGAACTCAAATAGACCGGAGTCTAATTACAAACAGAAAACACCCGCGCCAATTAACTAAGACAGCGGGAAGCACAACAGAAAACAAACCCCAACAAACCCCAGATCATGACACATATCCCTATTTCAAATCAACAGTCATTTGCTGTCTTTCGCTTTACACAATACTCTAAAAAAAGAAACAAAAAAAAGGATTTCAGACGGGCACTTTTTTTTATCTGGAGGAAAGAAACGGCAGACGCTTTAACACGCTATCCCTAATCACAACCAATGGATACATCAAGGCTTTAACTGGAACCATGTGCTGTGGTCAAATGAGACTGAGGTTGACCCTTACAGTAACTAAACACTCCAGGGGCGTTTTTCAGGAAACAAAGGGTGAATCCAAGTCAAGCTCGCTGTTAGGCATGGTAGAGGGAGTGTGGTGGTGTTGGCTTGTTTCTCTTGAAAATACCCTGGAAACCTTGCTAAAGTGAATGGCTTCATAAACATTTTAAAAACACCAAATGATTGTAAATTCAAATCTGGTGGATTCTGGCAATAAACTAAAAATGAGTCTAAAACTGGTCTTTCAGCAGAATAAGGGCGTATAAATGATTTAGATACAAAGTCATCCTTCTTCCATGTACATTAGTATCCAGATCTAAATCCCATAGTGGTTAGCTAAAAGAAGAGAGCATGCAAAAGAGCAAGCTAGAGAAATAATCAAAGATCCCTGAGTCAGTGTGGTCCAACCTTTCAGAAATGTTGTGGAAAAAGTGAGGCAGATGTGCCTATTCCAAATGAAGGGTTGATTTTTCTACTTTTTTTTCAGGGTGAGATTATGTCAGTTCAATAAAAGATGCATTTATTTCAAAGCTTTTCACACATCTTCACCAGCACTCCAACAAATTGCTGCGCTTAATCACAGGATCCCAGCAGATTTATTGCGCTCTGAATGAGGCGGCGTTTCTGCTCCACAGTGTCCGGATTGTGCTCATTAAGGACCTCCCTACTGCACCAACATCTACATCTCTTCCCTCCTCCTTCCCGTCCTCCGTGGTTCTGCATCGCACACACCTACACATGCAAATCTACTGTGTGACTGTGTATATTACAGTCTGAGGTAAAATGTATGACAGGGCTGTATTTGCTCTGGTTTCCAACACCCGGGGCACGTGCTGCCTCTTCCCCAGGGGAACATCTGATCTCTGACCCGAGGCGATGTGCTGTTTGGAAATGTCCTTGCTCCCGTTTTTTTTTTTTTTTATCCGTTCTGCCTGCCTGGATCTTCCTTTCATCTTTAGCGATGGATAAATATAAAAAAAGAAAGAAAGAAAAGAAAAACAAGGCACCAATGAGAAAAGATTATCTAATGTTAAAGAAATAAAAATAATGAAAAACGCCCATTTAACTAGCTCCGTTTATATTTAGCTGTGAATACATTTTCACAGAGAATCGAGGGTGGATTTGCGTCGAAGTGGAGATCATCCTCCGCCAGTGGCTCCTTTGTTCTCAGTGGTTTGTGAACGTTGTAAGGCGCAGTGCTCGCCTTTGATATTTGTTTGAGTCGTTTCAAAAAGCTGATGTGGGCAAACCATAGACTGTAAAAGAAAAAGCAGAAATCTGTACCACTCTATAGGGAAAACTGTAGTTCTTGCCTTCAAAGAAAATATTTAGATATTTTTTTATAAAGATCTATCAATGGCCGTCCATCCATCCATCCATCCATCCATCCATCCATCCATTTTCTTCCGCTTATCCGGGGTCGGGTCGCGGGGGTAGCAGCTTCAGAAGGGAGGCCCAGACTTCCCTCTCCCCAGCCAC
>CAEFZY010047468.1:0-78095 GCA_903066815.1 Brachyrhaphis roseni | reverse complement strand
ATAGGCCTTCGCAGCGCTTTGCTGCTCGGGCCTAATAATAATAAACAGTACAGATACAATAGGCCTTCGCAGCGCTTTGCTGCTCGGGCCTAATAATTTGTCTGTGCTGCAGCTCCTGTTGCACATCGAGTTATCCGGCATTACTGCTGTCTTCTGCACTTGCACATGTGTGTGTGTTGCATGTAAATAGCCTGTGTGTATGTGTGTGTGCCTTAAGTATGTACAGTGAGTCTGGTGCTGGTTTGTGTGTGTAGAAAGGAGCCTTGTTGTGTTTAAGGGATTGAAAGGGATCATCAGATTATGTGTGTATGATGGGACATTTGCTCTGTTATGGCTTGTTGTCATGTTACTGAATTAAAACATTCCAATAAAGAGGAATCGAAACCTTGTGTTTTCTGCTCCTGATTGGAAAATCATGATATCTCGCATGACTGGGTAATTTGATTTTAATAGTAATAAAAAAAAAAAGGTCCGGGTTTATTGTGTGCAGCGCAGCGTGAATGAGTTACAGTCTCCACCAGAATGAACCGTTTCGTCAGAGAAGCAAATTGGCAGAGACACTAATAAGGCCCTCTGCTTGTTCCTTGTCTCTTCTCTTTTAGTCAGAGTTCCTCATTACTGGATTAATTTGCTTTCACCAAGTTTATCTGTCGTACGCTGTAATGATTCTGCAGCACTCGGAGGCGCTGTCGATTCATCTTTAATTGGCCTCATTAAACAGTTAGGCATGCAGGGGCCATCACGATGGCTGCCTCGTTGTAAAACACAGAGATAATAAACCGTTTTCCTCATGTTCGATGTGTCTCCCATTAATTGGAAGTGTGACCTGCAGCCTTCCCAGTGGGACGTAGTTTGTCCCGTTTTGAGGGCTCTGGTGCATGACCAGCTAAATCAACATGCGTGCAAACCGTAACATCTAGTGCATGCTCGGGTCACGGAAAGATCATGTTTCAGATGGCAGGGAATAATCAGTTAGAGCTTCTGTTGTTTTAGACTTTAAAAAGCCAAATACAGGAAGCCCAAAGTCCTCAGAAGCCCACGGTCCCTCAGAGTTAAAACAGACTACGATAAATATTTAAGCATCCCCTTCTGTCTACACATAGAAAATAATAACTTTGTAATCTCAACAGAAAAGCCTGCCTCCTAAGCATTGCCAAATAACAAATTTTATGAGGTTTTGGGGAATATTTGCTCAGTTTGAAATAAATTTCCTTTCAATATTTGGAAAAAGTTACACTAGCATGCTTACAGTTCGGCATTACTTCCCTTTGGAGCAACTTTGATTCCAATAACTGAAATATATATTAAACTTTTTGTCGTCGGTACTGCAGGCAGATCTGCTTAGGACCTAGAATCATCCTTTTTAAAGCATTCTCATCTGTAATACATGCAAAGTGTATCGTCTTTGGGTGCAAAAACATGAAGAAAAAAAAAATCTGAACCATCTGTGTGTAATGGATGAACAAACAAATCTGCATATTTACTCAAATCTTTACACGACTTGTTTAAATGTCTTTGAAAATGTTTGTTTCAAATGAAAAGATGGCTTCTTCAAATTTCCCCCACCCTTACACTCAAGGGATGAAAAAAATGGAATATAATATAAAAGTAAGCAAATTTAGTGTCTTTCCCCAAGCAATAGTATTTGATGGCTCTTATTATAAGATTTTGCTTTAACTCTTGTAAAGTGATTTCTTGATCAAAACTTAAAACCAAAATTTGTCCCACGTCGTAATTCCACAACCTGAATATATAATTTATGAGGAAATAAAAAGAGATTCCTGAGAACTCATAAAGAGTCTTTGTTTAATGTTTTAGTGTCAGAGAATGATTAACCTTTGAGATCTGAAGGTTTGCTGTGAATTGTCATAACCTACATTAGCCACATGAGGGCCCTCTAGAGCTCCATATGCGTCGCATGTGACATCAGTTTCACCTGTGATGTAGACGGTGAAACCTCATCACGTTTACCAGCCAACAAAATACGCAAAACCCATTAATCTCTCAAAAATGTGGCAGTTTTATGATTGAACAAAAGTAGAGGTTAATAGTTTAGGGTTTGAGGAAATTCAGTTACCATTTTGTGAACGCGCCTCTGTGCAGCAGCTCTGCAGTACAAGGGTTCTTTCCTGCATTACTACTGCGTTTACAGAAGACTGCATGCAGTAATGTAACCTCATAATGTCACTGAGTCACGTCTGGAAAACCCTTTTCTGCCCCACTATCACAAAAATAAACAGACTGAGTTCGGCCTTTAACTGGAATAGTAAGTTTTTCTAAGCTGATACTAAGTATGACATTTCCAACAACATGCACACCAGCAGGAAGGTCAAACACGGGATGCATTTGTGGAAAAGCACCTCAGATTCACTGTTAAATATGATCTAGATTCCCAAAGGTCCTCAAAAAAAACAAATGTTCAGCTAAACTGGATCTTATCTGCGGCTTGGCGTGCAGATAGGCGAGTATAAACGATTGTAGATGAGGGCCCAAACTTATTTTAGCACCATGCATACAAAAACTAATAAAGGAAATAAAAACAACTCCAAATGGTCAACAAGTCTCCATAGCAGTCATTATGGTTGTTTTGATGCCGTCATTCAGTGGCATCATTCAGTACATGCCAACCAGATGTGTTTGAGGCATGTCAGGAAAAAGTATTTTCAGTTTTACCTTTATTAACAAAACAGTGACCAGTTTATTACACTCTCCTGGGCACTGGAAAAGCATATTTTCCAGTGCACCAATATATTATAATTTAATATAATACACACTATTGTTTATTTTTTAAAAAAAGCATATTTAATATTTTAATGCTATATAAGGGCCATATTGTGGCCTATAGAATCAAAGGGAGGACTACTGACCTGACAGATGGCTAGAAGACGGTCACTGACATCTTCCATATGAAGAGTAAGTGACAAAAGGTCGAAAGAAGCTGGTTGTTCACAGAGTGTTGCATTCAAGCACATTCATAGAAAGTTACGTGGAAGGAAAAAGTTGTAAAGACTTGGAAAAAATGCAGAGTACCCCTTACACAGATCTCGGTTGGTTTTAAAAACATCCTGGTTCTGCTCCAGGTCTTGCTGTGCTCCTTCATGATGCTGTTTGTTCACTAATGTACTCTAACAAAACTTTGAGCTCTTTGCAAGTCAACTGGATTATACTGAGGTTAAGTTACTGTAATTACAGTAGTTGATTGGCTTTTATTTAAAGTTTTTTGGAGTATGGGGATCTAATTACCAATTCACACCACCACCTTTTAGATTTCTGCTTTAACATTTCACCCCAGCTGATCGTCTCCTGACTCCAGCCTGTTGAGCTGTTGCTTGGTGACCTTTGACGAACATCCCCATCTGCTGCACTTAGCCATAAAAAGCCCAGAACTACACTTGCTGTGAGTTAATGGTAATGTTCTCGTTTATGACACTGGTTTGTGGCCTTTAAATATACATTTCCTTTGTTGTACTTATTTTATTCTCTTGATTTCATTTCCCCTTTTCTTTCTGACTGTAACTCATCAATATTATGACTTGGTGTTGCTATGAAGGCTTGGCCAGTCAACTGATTGCAATCTTCCAAATGTTAATTCCTGTCTAATTCTTGAACATTTTCAGTAATTGTGTGCCTCAGAAGCAGGTATGACAGACACAGGCTGAGTGAGAGCAACCAGTAGGAGGCGCTAAAGCAGCAAACAGGACGTTATTCGCTCTCATGCTTCAGCCAGACAGTCAAGGGTTGAGGCCAGAGATCTGCTGTGATGTGTGACAGTTTTTCCACTGCGTCACTCAGAGTCCTAATGTTTTGACTTTACCAAGTGTGGCATTAGTTTCAGTCCAAGAACCACACTGAAATCACCGAGAAACGTCTTTGTATGGAAGTTTTTGCAGAAGTCACATGCAGATGGTTTCTTATCTTCCCCTCCCGCACACTGTTCTGTAACCTTCCGCTTCTGACATGGGTGAAAAACAAATGTTGAAACCACATGAGTTGGATCAATCTGAAACCTTTGAATGACCTCAGAGGGAAGATCTGTCTCCTGTTGGTACAGCAGGAGCGGTGGACTTTAGCAGCTCTGTGCCCAGTAGGTGCTGAAGGATTAAAAACGTTTTAAGGTGGCCACCTCGTTTCATTTCCCAGCAAGTTTTAGAATTCAAACTGGGATCTCTAAAGTCAGAAACGTCTCCTCCTTCTCTGACCTAAGGGCCAATTTTATAGCCTCTGACATGCCAGTAAATGGCAGTAGAATGCATTCCTCTTCAGGCTGATGTGTTCCTGTTTTCACACCTTTATTAAAAGCTTTGGCAAAGTGAAAATATCTCAGCAGCACAGATCTGCTGCAAGGACAAAGTTAAAAGTATAAACAAAAAGTAACCAGAAACGATTTAAACATGACAGATGGATTTCAAGTTAGATATATTTGTCTAAAAGATGATTACTGAGATTCATCACTACAGCCTGAAAACTGATATTCAGTGTTTTTATTGGGATTTTATGCAAAAAGCAAACACAAAGGAGAGCATTATTGTGAACTGGATGGAAAATGATGCTTGATTAAAATTGTTTTACATGTAAAAATCTGAAAAGTGGTTCCAATTTCTATCCAGCCTGATGTAATCTGACACTCCTGAACGGTAAAGTCCTGTTTGCGGTGCAGAGGACACAGCAAACGTTGGTTAGATTCAACTTAAAATGCAGTTTCTAAAAGTAAATAATAAATTGTTTGCTTCCTTGTGTCATCTCACAAAAATACATATCAACAAGTGATCAAAAACCTTTGTAAGGGACTGTATGTCACACATTTTTATAATGTCATATTTACAGGTTTGCTGAAATGACATTTTATCATTATGGACCAAACAGGTGTGGCTTTAAGTAAAAACGATGAACAGTTGTTTTTTTCATTCGACGCCTGAAAACCAGCTGAAATAAATTTAGGTAAATCAAACTTTGTGAATCCCAATATGGTATGATGAATTACTTTTGCATTAATGTTAAGTTGGGTACTTCCTGTGTGTGTTTTTGTCTTGCCTTCCTTTAAGGTTAGCTTTGCATCATCTTTTCTATCAACTGTTTCCCCTTTTGCAGGCTCTATGTGTTGCATTTGCAGTCTGCTGTGTTGTAAACGTGCATGGTGCACAACCCACTGCTCAGCAGTGCAGTTCTCCTGCTTGTCGTGTTTTCAGTGCTTCTTGGATGTAGTACATGCTACAGGTCTGCTCTTGTTGTATGTTAAAGGCCTAATTTTCTGAAAGTTTTTCTCCAGAAAGATTTCTATTTGACTCTGACTGCAAGCAAACATGTTGGTTTTGCCCTTTAGGAAAGTCTTTATAAATGATTTTCATAGAAATCTTTATAAATGGGAGATATTTTGCTCATAAAACTTGGATTAACTAAGTTTTATGCCCGTATAGACCTGAAGTTGTCACGAAATAACTTGCGCCGTGATCAGGTAAAGATGTTTTTGTTTCTTCTCCACTAATACATCTCCTCCCATTCCTTTCAAAATCACCTGCTTTGTATTGGGAATATTTAAGATGGGTTGATTGTTCATAGCTGATGTCACAGAGAAAGCCATGAATGGAAAACCCTACAGCTGCAGAGCCGATCTGAACACTTTGCCAAACGACAGCGCCCTGACTTCTGTTTACTTTAAGTCTGAGGTGGTTGAATTGGAATGTCAGCTTCTATAAACCAGGTGTCTCTGAAAGCATCAGTCTCAGTTTTCTCATAAAGTTCAGGCCAAATCATGTTAGATCAGAGTGGGCTTGCTGAAGCTTGTGCAGATTATATCTTCAAGCGCAGGCTTGGATACAAGATAAAGAGTCGCAGCTTCTTTTTCTATACGCGCCTTCTCTTTTATTTGAGGCAGCCTCTGATAAGTTAGTTTGAGCCGGTTGTTGGGATGCGTAACCGTGACAACGAGGTCTTGTTTTCGCAGCTGAATGGCATCTTAAATGATACCTGAACTATGACATCAAATCCCAGAGCAAAGAGGTTTTGTGGAGGCAGAGCAGGAGCAAAGAGAAGCAGGAAGTTCAATCCAACTCTTCCATTGATCACAACAGGCAAAGATTTTATCCCCAACTCCAACATCTCTCTGCCTGGCTTTCTGACTCTACCCAGACAGAGATTTAAAGGAGCAGCAAAAGCAAATGAGATGGATTAGCTGTGCTTGGCAGCCACTGATGATTTTATCTAGTGGATGCTGTTGTGGAATATTGTCGCTTTCAGTTTTTAAATGTCGGCTTTGCTTTCTAAAGGAAAAAAAGATCCAAAGTAATCGTTCCGTTTTGAAATCATGAATTTACTATTTCACTGCCACACCTTGAGCTTCATCAACTAATTAGAACAGACTGACAACTTGAAGTAGGCAGGGGGGAAAAAAGCACAGTCAGAGAAAATTTCTACAGGGACAAATCCCTTTCACAAATCCTCAAGTGTGTTTTACAAAATGCTTCCTATAATCTTTGATCACTATTCCCTCTTTCTAATTATTTCATCTTTGAGCTCCGACTTTCTCACGGTTCTTTTGGTCACAGGTTATAACTAAACATGGTTTATTTAAGCGAAAAAGAGAAGCGCCAGAATAAAGTTTGCTTTTCCTAATGAAAGAAAGACTGATGAGCTATGTGTACAAAGTTCAACGTTTTATTTTCTCTAGTGGAGCAGATGACAAATGCTACCGGGCCGAGAGGAGGGGCGGGAAGGCAGTTAAAATCTCCTAGGATCTCAATGAATGTTGTTGTTTGTTACCTAGGAAAGCTGGCTCGTTGTCGTCACAGAGACGGCTGTGAGGTGATTAGGTAGATTAAAATGGACACCTCTCAGAGTAACTCAGGATGATACAGAGGAAATGTTATCTCTCATAGTTCAGAGTCCAAGGCATGAAGAAACTTGTTTGCAGTGATAAGACTTGGTTACATCATCACAATTCCTTTTAAAAAGCTTTTAATCTTTTCTCTCTGTTTGCCGTCTCTTTACCGTTATATAATAATAATAATAAACAGATTGTTTCATATGTGCTCTTTCCACCATGTCATGGAAAAATATTACAGGAGTCTAATTTCACATTGATGACAATTCCAGGAAGACGTGTCTTGAACTTCCTGTTTAAACAGGGGAGGCTTTGTCTTGCTGTTGCTCCACGTCCGCTGTGCCTCCTGCCAAACTCGGTTGGGATTTGAGGGATTAGTTAGGCTTTGTAAAGCTAAACTAGTCACAAGGCAAGTTAGTTTGAGCACCCATCATCACATATGGGTAGTACCACAAGTTAGTTAGCAAAAACTAACGAACAGATACTCTAAAACATCCATTTGTACCTACTTATCTTTGTGGGGTCATGGTGGAACCGGTGCTTAAATTCAGCTTTGATTGGGCGAGAGGCAGACTCTGTCAAAACCTGTTTTGTGGGAGCTTACATCAAATATAAACAACACTGCCAAATTTTGGTGAGCTTTTACAGAACTTTGCCAACCCGTTCAGACCTTTTATATATTGTGTCAATGTTGCACCGCAAACTGTAACAAGTTTTACATTGGTTTTTATGCAACACACCGACACAAAGCAGCAGTTTGTTGTAACGTAGGATAATGATTGAAGGTTAGCAATATACTGCACAAATAAAAATATGAACATTATGTCTTGTGTTTGTATTTAGAACTGCCTTTAACTATTTTGTGGTTTATCTCTATTTGGAGTGTGAAAAGGTGTTCCTGTGCATGTAGGGGTTCTGCCCCGATACTCATGTCTCGTCCCATAACCCACAAATCCTCAATAGAGTTTGCTGGATGAAAATGCAGACAAATTAAATGAGCATGAATATGTTACAGGGCACTGTAAAAATAGTGCTGCCTTATTCTGTGTATGTGGTTTCAGGTTTTCAGATGGCTTCTGTCAGATTTTTCTCCCTTTTGGCTATCTTCATGCATTGCAAACACCCATTGAGTAATATAACTTTTGAGTCTACAGTTGATTTACCACAGCTGTGGATTCTGCTGCAGAAGGAAGAAATGATGAAAAGAATGTGTCACCCAAGGAAGTGCATGGACTTATTATTCCTTTGTGTGTAGGTGCTCACATTGTATCCTGTTCAGTGTCGGGGTCAGTAAGGTACATCTTTTTTTAACCCTCTCCATTCAACAGTGACTGCTTTTTCGGAAATCGCCTCTGCTTTCTGAAATCCTTCTTTGTCTTAACCTATCCCATGTCTGACCTCAGCCCCCATGTTCTCCCCTGAGTCCATCTGGATGTTTCTATTTCTGAAATAATACTTTATGTTGCTTTAGAGTATCGTTCCTTATCAAATGTTGCTTTGTCCTTTTTTTCTGCTTTCCTCACAGTTTTTTTTTTGTCTTTGTCCCTTCTCTGAGCCGGTTCAGGCTGAACTTTGCTTGAACAGATCTAAAAGTGAAAACAGTGTAAACAGAACCTTGGCAGGAGAATCAGTATTCCTCCTCTGAATCCCCCTCTGCTTTTTCATCTTGTTTCATCCAATCAGGCCACGTCCATCATAACACCCTCCTGCTTGCTCTCTCCTCCTGGATTTTGGGGATGTTGTTTGCATTGTCAGACCTCGTCACATCTGCTGATCTGTAGTAGAGATCCAGTTCAACTTTAAAGCAGTGGATGTCACGGTCTCATTGCTTCATCCTTTGCTACCACTTGGTCAGGTACTCCACAGTCTACCAGCCATAGAAGATTGTATCATAAGAACTAACTAAAAGTAACCCACATTTACTTTTTCCTTAAAGCTTTGTGACAACAAGCACCACATTTTAAAGAAACATATTTAGAAATAGGCTTGCTTGCTTGCAGCAACGTATGAACTGTAGTTTCAGGTGCAATGATGCGTTATCAAGGATCTACAGTACCCTGTAATGAGCCAAAACTAATGCTTAGATGTGTTTTTCACTGCTAAAAATTCACTAATAGTGTTTCAAAGATATTTACACTCATTACTTAATTTGTGGAAGCATGGTTTGCAATTTTACACCCATTATTCTTCTCCACAGATCCGCTTTAGGTCAGTTGGGTTGGATGGCCGGCTGCTGGCAGCCGTTTTTAGATCTTTATAGAGATGGATTTAGGTCTGGAGGATGTTTGTTTACAATCCACGCAATTTCTGATAAACTTTGTAGTGTCAAAGTGGGCAAACGGTAACAGCAATCGATTCTCAAAAGGTGAGAGTTCAGACCCTTTGTATGAAGCAAAACGCAGAACCTGGTTTTTACCAGGTGACAGGAAGTGCATAATCTTGTATTTCAGTCTTCCATTGCTAAACAATGGAGACTTTACTTCATATGATCTGCAATTTCCTTTTCTCCATTTCTTGAGTTTCTGCTCTGATGTGCACTTTCAGCTGTGAAACCCTGCATAGATAAATGTGTTCAACCAGCTGAATTAACCACAGAGATTAAAATCAAGTAAAGAATCGGAAGCACAATCAGTGGAAACCTGACAGATCTGTGCTCAGTTTCTAACTAGTAAAAAATGAATACTCTTGTTTCCATTTTTAAAATGTAATAACTCAAAAATATCCATCTGAAAATATGTTTTCACAAAGGCATCACATGCTTTGTCGTGTAGAGCTTTTTGTTTAGAGAAAATGTGTAAATTGGCTTTAAGCACTTATTGGACCAAAATAGAAAAAGCAAGGGGTGTGAATATCTTTGGGTGTCACTGATCACTTTTTTAAATCTTCAGCCACATTCCAGCACAGACTCAAAATTGTTCTTGGGCAAGTAATGGGTCACATATCCTGCAATTTACTTTGTTTGCTCTCTTGCTGATAATTCTCTCCACGCGGAGTTAAAATACAATGATCTTTGTTTCGTCTCAAAGTACTTTCACAACTGTACGGAGACATCCAAAAACAAACCGATATCACTGCCAGAAAGTCAGCACTTGCAGCTGGAAGTGCACAGATGGTAACAGGGTGTCTAATAAATAAACTGTAGATTCCTTCATTGCAAACTTATTACTCAGACATTGGCATGTCCTTGAATGCACCACCTGGTGAAGTTTTATTGTTGTTTTTTTTAAAAAGAGTTGTGTCCCGTTACAATAGTGAAACAGAGAGAACAGAGAATTGATTGTTGCTTGACATGTTTCCAGCCACACTGAAAAATAAATCAATCGTAAATGTTTACATTCAGTTTTTTGTGGAGAGGTTATGAGCCGTCAATATCTTACTAGTAGGAAGCATTTCTCTGCCATTTCTCAGTGGGTTGCCTTTCCTGTAGCTAAAGGGGCGAAAATCAAAATGGATTGATGCCATCGTCAAATAACTCGAGTCTCAGTCAGCAGGTAATGCAAAAGCTATTTTAGAAACCTTTAAACCACCATCATGTTTGCATTAGACTTGATTTACATAAAAGCTTATGGTTCTAAAAACATTGCCATGTGAAACATACAAAGTGGTTAAGCGATTTTACAACCATCTGAAGGTCAGACTTTAGATCAAGTTATACTTACACAATAATTTTGTAAATGACAGGATACATCTGTTATTGTAAGACCACTAACTCAATGTAAATAATTAAAAAAACCAACTTACTTCTGTGTAAATTAATCTAATGCAAATTTGATTCTAGTTTGAAGATTTACAAAACAGCATTCACATGAAAACAGATTTGAGATTGGAGCCACTTTAAGGTGACAGCTCTCCATTGCTATTGGGCCCACTCTGACTAGCAGTTAGCATTAGCCTCCATGGAAACTAATCAGATGAAAACTTTAAGAGCGTTACACAGTACAGGCAAGACGGTGTTTGTTCATAACTTTCCCACAGATACCAAATTTAATGAACTCTTTCTCGGATCGTGAATGAAACATAATAGATTTAAAAATGTAATTTACAAGAGATAGGCAGAGGGGTAGCTATAAATCTACAATGTACCAAGCTTTAGAAATCAGCTTAAGGTCTCAATGTAATATGTGCTCAGGTTCTCTTTGGTCCCTAATTTGGTCCAGTTTTTCTTGACCAGTAAGGTCAGTTTTCTCCTCACATCCAAAGTCAGTCATAGCTTCTCTGTCCCTCCTCGTAGGACCTCTGAGGGCCGTATGAGACCCGCCCTGCTTCAGGGGTTGTTGATGATCTGCCTCGGCAGTCCGTAGCCCGTCATACCAGCTTGAGATGCTCCTCGATTTGTGCCCATCTGCAGGCCGATGACGTTCCTGCCTTCGTTCAGCTGGTCCTCTGAAAAATCTCTCTTGTTTTCCATCGACTTCCTGCGCACATACAAGCACAATTTTTAGCACCACAGGCTTTTCTTTTGTCTGGATTTAGTCACAAGGATAATAAAAGTGTTAAACTCACTTGGGGAACCAGTTAGGATCTCCTTTGTAATTCCCATCATTCTTGGTGACAGCCAAACTACCCAAGGCCAGCAGGGTCCTCTGGACAGCAGCCAGGTCTTTGCCTGTAAATATGCAACAGTCCCATTTGAACACATTCAAGAGGAAGAAATAAATCTGAACATTAGCCTCTGAATTCAGACTATAGCAATTCTGCCAAAACACTTCAGTAGGCATCTGCTGATTTTCTTACTTTCATAAAGATCTACAGTCTGGAACATGTCCGTTTTGATGACTCCGTAGCTTTCTGCGGCTTTAAGGAACATGGAGATTTGCTCC
The DNA here is from genome assembly GCA_903066815.1 of Brachyrhaphis roseni. Lineage (NCBI taxonomy): Eukaryota > Metazoa > Chordata > Actinopteri > Cyprinodontiformes > Poeciliidae > Brachyrhaphis > Brachyrhaphis roseni. Next base: position 66,458 of record CAEFZY010047468.1, on the reverse strand, counting down.
ATCTGCTTGAAGGCCATACCGGAGGTTTTAATGGCCTTAATGGGTTTGTTGGCTCCATGCAGGCTGTTGATGAGCTCACACAGTACCTAAACACAGAAGAAAAGATACCTCTCATCAACACTGCCACCAGTGTGATTTACTAAGTCCTATTTAGATAATTACATCCCTGCAGACCAAACACTCACACATCCATCCTTGAGCCACTTTTGGAAGCCAGCCTTGTCTTTCTCAGGCTCTTTAACGTTGGGGCCACACTGGGCAATAATCCACTTCACCAGCCTCTCCTCCAGTTCCGGGTCGTACTTCTTGTCAATCTTGCTTTGAACCTCGCGGCTCAGGCCGTACGCTGGACCCCTGTTTGCCATATTGGTCCTGTTGGGTGTCAATGTGAGAGTTAGATAAGCTGGTAGTTCATTAACCTTACATCTGCGCAGGATGGTGTGTCCATGTTATTGCAGCATTTGCAACCACGTTTGCACTGTGCACACCCAAAACCCAAGACTGAGCCAAGATTTCTATGCTATTTGGGATTATATAACTTTCCTTTGTAGTTTTTAATCATTATCCGAGTTTCTTTCAGATATATAGTGCTTTGCAGAAGTATTTTGTTCTCACTTTTTCCTCCATTTTGGAATGTCTGTACCTTAAGCTTTAATATACTTTTTTTTTTTTAAATCTTTGAAAACAAAAAAAATCTGTTAAAAGGTTTGCAATAAGCTATATAGTATTCATATAAGGCATGTGGAGTGTTTTATAAATTAACACTGCAAATCATTGAAAACACCATCCTCTTGGTGTGACATGGTGGTGGTTGCGTCATGCTGTGGGATGCTTTAACTTAGCAGTTTCAGGAAAACTGACCAGAGTGGATGTTTGATCCTGTAAGAAGTCTTATAGAAAACGAGAGATTGGTTCACTGTCCAGCAGTGTCCTAAATTAACAGCGCCATCTACCAAAGGTTTAGATCAAATACTTATGCGTTGGAATGTCCCAGTCAAAGTCCAGATCTAAATCCAATTGAAACTATGTAGCAATACACAAAAATTACTCAAGGACATTGTTAATTGAATCTGAATTTGTACTATATTGTTTGACTAACACAGGACTTTGACTGTAATTCACACTGTCAGATTTAAACAGCTTGTGAATTCAGATTTGTTTTTAGATAAGTTAGTTTTATGTAATGCAGTTTGTAGTCGGAATGCACCGAAAGCGTACATGCGTTTTTGAAAGCCACTTTCACTGTTGCTCTCTCAATAAAAAGGGAAGAATGAGGGACAATGAATTCTCTGGAAACTTTATAGGAATAAAGTCTGTGTCCTTTTCTACAATGCAAAAACACATTTAACTTTTGACTGTAAATCATGTCCAAAACAATGAGTGGTGGTGTTTTCATTATCCAGGCCATGGCAGTGTAATTATCCAACAAACACAAGAAAATTAAAGTGATGGATGTCTTGCGGATTACAACCCGGTTGCTCTCTGCGAGTAATTGTGGCTGGCCTATCTCAGCTATTAATGCTGTATGAACTTCCTGTCGAACCGCCCTGCTCCCTGCATCCTGTTTGCTCACTCTGCTGTCACTTCCTTCCCCCCTTCCTGACAAAAGTAGCTATGTGTACGGAGGAATCTAAACAAAACACTACGGCTGTCACTATGGGAACCGGCTTCAAAATGACAAACACTGCATTCAGCCTGCTAAATTGTAACAATACTCAGCCTGTGTAGAAGCAGGTCAAGGATGCAAAATCCTGCAATTTCTGGATTTCCATGACTCCAGATGACATTATGCACATGTTTAGAAGTGATGGGAAAGTCTTCCTGGGTATTTTTAAATAGTGCACAGGCAAAAAGTGGTGTGTTTTGTAAGTAAATATCAATGCAAGTATGTGCATGTGGGTTTTTGCAGGAGAATTGGCTTTTAATTTGATCCATGAGACATAATAGGTTCTCTAAAGACACACCTATTTTGTTCATTGCAACACAAGACACTCTTCAGACTTGCACAATAAGTGAAGATAGCTTGACGTATTATCCTCACAGAAACAGTTGAAGATCACTTGCACATCGTCTCCATTTTCTTTTTTTTGGGTTTCAGTGGTTACACACCAGATGGATCTCTTCCTGTCCTCTAAATTATTCCACTAGTTTGTTGCAACAACAAGCGTAAAAAAAAAAAAAATCCCAAACATCTAAAGTGTGTTTCTCAATCGGAGGAGTTTCATCAGGGATGTTCTGGCATGCCCGGGTTAACGAGCTGCAGCTGCAAACATCAGGACTTATTCTCAGTGAGAAATCGAGGGTGACAAAGTCAATATAAACTCAGATTACTCTGCACTGTTTGAGCAAATTGCATTGTTTCCAAGCCAGTTGTGTGTTTAAGTGTCGGACTGGGGGACTCGGAGACGTTTCAGCATGGCTTTATTTTAAAGCCTGTTCAAACAAAATGTGTAGACAAGAAGCAAATTTAGTGCAATTTTATAGTTTCTGCATCAAGTGCTAAAAGAAAAATCCACAGGAATTTTTTTCTTTTTTAAAAAGCACCAAAGGTGTCAAACTCTTGTCAAAAACAACATTACAGATGTAATATCTAGGAGAGAAGATTGTTCAGAGCTTATGTAAATTTAAAACCCACAACATGTTGAGTTTCTCGTTATCCATTATTACACTTTTAGTGTAAAAAAAAAAAAATTACATAAACTAGTCAGACTTTCTGCTGAAGTACATTTAAGAGAGATCTTTTAGTATTTGTTTCATGAGAGGAAATAGCTAAACTTTCATTCTTATAAAGGGGAAGAAGTCTTTCAGGCAGCTGTACTCAGCAACAGGTGGGAGAGGGGCTACACCATTACTCTATGTTGATTACACCCAGAAAAAAAAAAAAACTATCTGAAAACTTAGACATATTGTACAGAAGAGGATTATGGTGAGAATTCTGACTAATCTCAGACTCGTTTATGCACCATCAAGTTAATCCGGTCTTACAACTCAGAGGGACAAGCTTCAGTGTGGATAAAGTGCGCTTTTACAAATCCTATAGCAAAAGAAATAGTTATGTGATTTTTTTTTTTTTTTTTACATGATAATATAAGGGACACACCTAAGAATGTTTGGATTATGAGAGACAATCAGAATCCAGATTATGTTTTTTGTGGCACTAATCCTCTCCCGTATAACTGTTAGTACGTCAAAATGTAGAAGTGGTGCGAATTAATTTCTTTAAACTGGTTCTGAAACCATAACCGTTTACAGTTGTGGTTCCAAATCATGTTATGAGTTCTCTATAGTTAATATTATCGAAAGTTAAATCTCACCTGCTTTTCAATAAAATAAAATGACAAATTCATACATTTGTTCCTAGTGTTAAACACATTTCCACTAATGTTTGCCTAAAGATACTTCTTTATACCTGAAACTCAGAAGACCCTGCAACGCCATCTGTGCTTTCATTTGCACCAGCGTTCCCACACTCTCATATCATAACTTGCAATCTACTGTTAAATGAAGCGATTCACAACTTGCTTGTTGCAACAGAGTTTGAGAAGATCGCACAACAGATCCAAGTACAGGAGCTGATATTAGGTTTTTAGTTTCTGTCAGACCGGACTTCTCTCATACTCTCACACAAACACACCGACAGAAAAAACACACCTCATGCTTGACATGAGGCACATGATTGATAATGTTCTGCATTTACTTCCTGAATTAGACTCTTGCGTTTCAGTGTGTGAAGCAAAAGATGGCTAAAATAGACAATTTCAACTTGAAGTGGTTGAATCTGAAGGGATACATGAACATTTTCTCCAAACCTGTGCATAATTAAACAGTAAGGAAAGAAGGAATGAGAGCAAGAAAGAGGGTGGGGTTCTTGAATTATTGAACTCTTCTCATTCTCCCTGTATGGAATAATCCACAGCAAACAAAAAGGAATCCAAACTACCAGAAAGATCTCAGATTGACAAGGAAAACTAAGTGATTTTACTCACGTTGTGTTGTAGCTTTCAGGTGGATAGAAATGAACTTGGCCTTGTGCTGCTGTGTTTTCCTGTTCCCTCCACGGTTCGGTGCAAAGTGTGCTGCCAGCACAAGTACAGCAAACACCTCCTGTCTGTGACAAAAGAGAGAGAGAGAGAGAGGGAGAGCGCAAAACGTTACGCCTTCAGACCCTCTCATTTCACTCCATGACCCGCCCATAGGGCTCCAACTTTGTTTCCTCACTAAAATTGAAATTCCTTATTTAGGAAAAGGACAGGAAGGAGGGGGATTAAAAGCAGAACATGTGACTTGAGAGCGTGTTGTGGTCGCTGAAAAGAATTCTCCAAATTTCCCACTCAACCACAGGAGAACAAGATGGGATTAAGCAGAGGAGGGGAGGCAAGGCAGGGGCGATAACATCCTCCAGACGGGTGAAGCTTAAGGAGCAGAGAGAAGGGAGTTGCTGTAATTAAAGAGCGATGAAGCACATGTGGGAGATTATGCACTGCTTTAATTGAAGCCGGTGGTGTTTGCGGTTCTTAAAAAGCTCGTCTGAAACTAAAACAGAGAACCGGCAGCTGTGAAACAAAAACTTCCCCCATGAGGACGAACAAGAGAAACAGGTCATGAAACAAAAATTCAGACTGGCTCTTCATTTTAGTAAACAAGCAGAGCTGTTTCCCTCTCTGGTGCATTCCAGCCTTCTCACCTCTTGATGGCAGCAGCAAGTGTGAACCTGTCAGGGCTTTTGCATAAAGATATGGGATTGTTTCTGATGCGATTACACGCCAAGAAACACACAGTGTCGAAGCTCATCAGGATTTAACTCCTGTGATCCATTAAAACCCATACAGGACACAAATGCTTCCTAACCAACAGGCAGGTTGTGATTTAGAATCACGTTTCATTCTTTCTGCATTTGATGAAAAGTTCACAGCCAGTCCGCCTTGGCATTAGGTTGAAGGTTCACTCGCGTACCTTCACGATCTTGCAGAGAACTTTTCGATTCAACATCTGAAAGTGGAAAGTGTGTGACCACCGAGAACTGCCTGGGTTAGGATTACAACTGAGGCAGCCAAAAGGCCTGTGGCAGCTCTGGAGGAGCTGCAGCTATCCACAAGAGAATCCAGCTAAACTAGATTATCGATTGGTCTCTTCTCAAATTTGAGGGTGACAAAAAGAAAGGCACAAATTTGCTGTTCAGTTAGCCTCTTACCCTATAGGAGCCTCCAAAGACACGTGGAAGAAGTGTGGGCTACATGCAAAATAGTGGCGGAAAACTAGCCTGCACATACTTTCACATGTTTTGTAGCATTGTGTATTACATTTTTCTTTAAAGCCATTCTGTAGATCTGCAAGGCTGTTAGAAACACTCTAGATGAGATAAATTGCAGCAAAGGCCTTTTTACAATGCAAAGATTCATGGGGGTAAATTACATGTTTACACTTTCTGAAATTGTCCTTTGTGGTGGTCCATGTTAATAAAATACATTAAAAAAAAATTAATGTCAACACTGTGCAAATGTATAGCAGACAGAGAGATGGGAAATTCAACATGTAGGAGGGTGAATCTGAAGTGAGAGCAAAAATCCTCTAAACCACACAAACGTTTCCTCTCCCCCACCACAGTTCAACCAATAACCTTTGTGTGACATTGGCTTTTGAACATTTTGTTTTACTTTATATCTTTAAAGCACTCATGTTGAAAGTTTACTTTGTTTTCACCAATACTTCTCCAAAATGATGCACATGTAAAACTGATCAGATCGTCTTTGCTGCGTTTTCATCCTTGACACTAAGCTGCTTGTTCCTGCTCGTTAGCGACATCTGGTGGACAAAGGTGGCAGATAGTCAGGATCCTTGTTTGCCTCGCCGTAATTGCTAAAGTCAGAGCAACTTGTGCTCCTTTTTGTCTCTGCTGTGTCGTGTAAAGATGACAGACTCAAATTTGCAGGCAAATTCTAGTTTTCAGAGACTTTGAAAGCTGAACAGCAAATAAAGGAAAGAGAAACTAGTCAAACCTCAGGCAGCACAGCAGCTCAAGATGAACAAACAGGAAACAAAGGAGATAAAACACATAACAAACAGGAAGTATAAATACTGGAGAGGATGATTATTGATTGAGGACAGCTGTGCTGATCACGATAAGAAACAGCTATGAAGAACAATCACTTTACAAAACAAACAGGAACTTAAACATTATAGCTAACATCAAGGTAGTGTTTGCAGTTGGGTATTTAAATACTGCAGACTTCTGTTTCTGAAGATAAATGTAGTAACATACATGTAAAGCAAAGCAGATAAACAATTATAGGCTTCCTTGGTAATGAGGTTCAGAAAGTCTTAAGCTAAAAAACAAATCTTATTATTGCAGCAATGCATTTGCTCATTGGACAAATTACTAAAAAAAACCACTCACTTTGTGTGCAATTATTTAGTGGGCAGAAAAGTAAAAAATAAAATTATATATATAGTATTATTTTTCACTAAATCACCAGTTACATACCTACTGATACTTCCTACAGTTAAAAAATAAATATAACTGAATGTAATTTTTTACATTTTTAGATTGATTGTAATATTTAGGGAATTTTATTTACATGACTTCCTGTTTGAAAAAGAAGTGGCCTACTTCTTCAACAAAAGAAATACAAGAGGTCATATCATTAAAGTTGATGTGCTTTAATCAGCATGCTACGGAAAATTACTAATTTAAACCTTACTATATGTAGTGCATACGGTGGTAAGAAGTTAAGAAGATGAGAAAGCGTTCAGCATTGTTTGTTCGGCCATCTGATTCTTCAGATCTAAATCCTGCAGAAACTTTCAGGGCGAGCTGGAGAGGAAAGAGCCTAACAGAGAGGGAGATGGTGCAAGTCAAAGATTTCTCTCGCTATCTGTGTGCTCCAACACAAAAAGATGGAGTAGGAAAAATATAGGGGCTGATCTACTGGAAAAAATTGGGTGTACAACTTATTAGCAACAAGGTGTGGCCAAAAACTATGGCACTGATAGTTTTTTTGTTTTTTGCTTGGTGCGTGTGAATAAATAGTGGTATGTGTGTTCTGTGAACTCATTAACACTGCGACTCCTCTGGTCCCAAAACATCATAAATATGATAGGTTTAGAAAGCATTAGTGATCGGCCCTAGAACAAGTTAACGCAGGTCATTTTGTCAAACTAAACTTAGACAGACACACCGCTGGGTGATAATGATCAAACCCAAAGCTGCTAATTGAAAAAGAGCCAGCCGGTGGTCAGAGCGCTGTGCGGTCATCAGGGTGTAAAATTTGAGCCTGCTGGACACAAAGGAACCGCACAGGCTGAGATGATGAATTGCACCTCATGGGACGGTTGGAGAAAAGCAGTTAAGTGTTTTGCTGCTTTCAACCTTGGAGGCGAATGATTTAAGTCCGCTGCTTTATTTTATTTTATTTTTTTTGGCTCACATCCAGGAGCGCATCACATAGTCCTGTAAGATCTGCCTGAGTGATTTCTGAGTTTCAGAACGGTGAAAACACTTGGCGTGGAGTGGGCTTTCTTTGGTCAAAAACAGCTGGACACATAAACAATAACCGAGAGTCTGCACGAGTCTGTGACACGGAGCAGTGCTGCAATGCTGCTGCTCTTTCCTGCAGGTCTATTGATCTCCATTACCATGTACATTAAGTTTTACTGCCTTCCATCAGCAGATAATCAGGTGTTTGTTTCAACAATATGTGCATTATTTTACAGCCAAATTCTAGTGAAACCATAAAAAGCTAACTTTTATGTGCTTAGAGCCCAGAGTCTCATTTTAATACAGGAAACTACTGCTTCAAATTTGGAAAGTAGACACTTAAATCGACATAGTTGGAGGAAAAACAGGAGCGCCTTACGAAAGTATTTTAATTCCCCTGAACTGTTTCACATTTTTTCACTTTACAGCCACAAGATTTATTGTATCTTGATGGGATTTTATGTAATAAACCTACACAAAGTAGCACACCCTTGCAAAGTGGAAGGGAAAAGACATGATACTAAAATATTTTCTGTAAAAAAGGATTTAATAAAGTGCTTGGTGCATTTTTCTCCAGTCCCTGTTGCTCTGATACCCTTTAATTAAATCCATTGCAACAATTTTTCTTAAGAATTTTCATAGTTGGCAAACAACTCTCACTTGTGTGTAATTTAATAAAACGAAACATTCTGTTGTTATTGAACATCTACGAACAAAAAATACAGAATGCAGCAGACAGGCCATCATTCAATTCATAATAATGCACTTCTTTGTGTTGGTCCCAATGCCATAGGCTGATCTTTACGCTTGGAAAGTGACAAAGTGTGACGAAAATCTCAAGAAGTATGGCTACATTTGCAAGTATTCACTGACATAAATGATGCATGTGGTAAACACACTAAAAGCAGGAAAATCACCTTTTAGATTTTATGATTCAGACTATAATTATGCTGATAAATAAAAAGCTAATTGCTATTCAGTAATTTTCTCCAATCTTGGTTATTCTGAACTTTCATTTCCTAAACGCTCTAATGGTCAAACTGCCAGCAAAATAATAAATGCCAACAGGATGTTGAACTGTTAGAAGTAGGTTTTTGCCTACCGAGTGGAAAAGGACCCCCTATTTATCGCAGCTCTATAAAAAATAAAATTAGAAAGCTACATGCATACTAAATGTCATTCTGAGCTCCAGATGGCCAGTGCTAAATTATGTTTTACCCAGTCCTCCGCTCACAACTCACTGACTATAAGGATAACGATGCAGTGGCAAACATAAACTAAGGAAGTGCCTGGTATTAATACTTTCCTGCACATAGTTTAAAGAGGGCCAGTTTGTAAAGATATGTGTGGTGATCCAGTAGCACAGGATCGATAAAACATAGACGGAAACATTCTGAGTGAGATCATTCAGAGTCGAGTTCGCTGCAGGTATGACTGCTATCTGCACAATGCGATCTCAGATGTACCGCAGAAACTTGTTTATCGATGATATAACAGGACCGCTTCTGCAATTCGTCGAGCTGAAGTGTGCAGTAGTCAAACAATTGCTGACAATTATTCTCCCCGTGCTCTCAGCTGACCCCTGAATGTCCATATAAATCTCATCCTCCCCACCTCCTCACTGTAACCGTCGCTCCGAGGCGGGAGCCAGTTGAGCAGAAAATACCCATTTGCCCTGCGGTAACTGTTTGGTCGCGTTCCAAATTAGGTGATCCTGCCCCGATCTTTTGTTTTAAAGCAGAGCTCTGGCTGCAGCAGCGATGACGTCCGTATCCTAACCAAATGTATCGACTGAACACAGCTGATGAACGGCAGCGACATGCTGTTTATTGTAGCTGTGAGTGAAGATCTGACGTAATTTATATGACCTCTGTGTATTGATCTGATAGAGGAGCATAGATGGGGGATGGGTGTGAAAAGAGAACCTGAGATCATAGAGGGTAAGGATTGTTCTGACTTTCCTTAAGAGTTAAAGGAGAAATTTGTGTTTTTTGAAGTGTGGTTCTTCTGTAGAGTAGTCACTATCTCACCTCCAGTTCAGACAAACATGTAGTTTCTTCTTTGTCATGAAGCATCGGACTAAAAGAGTCAGCTGAACGGGGCTCAGGATTTTTCCAAAGTCTAAAGATTGCGTGTGCTTTTATAAACTCCTGCAATGTCATCTCTTTGGTTTCCAAAGTCAGAGCTCTACGGTTGCTTTCCTGCCTGCTTTCATTCTTTCCCAGGATCGACACACCTAAATCAAATCAAGTCAAATCATGGTTTGTTACCAAATGTTCTGCAAAACCTGACTAAAAATAACCAGGCCGAGACCAAATCTGGTAAAGGCAGAAAGGAAAGGCAGCATATAAATGTGTTAATTTATACTAATCTGTATTACTGTAGATTTTTTCATTTCTATTTCTACCATACATTATTTCTCATCTGCTGCAACAGCCATACTGTCTTCTGTTAAAACAAACCTTTTGGCAGAACAGCTGCATCTAAATTGAGAATAAACCAAATGCAACAGGAAGCCTATTTCAGATTTGGACATGTTTTTTATATATTTCTTTTCTTTTTTTGCTTTACTTTACAAAAGGTAAACATGTTCAACCTTTACGTTTATATACATGATCAACTTTACAAAGGGAGCATGTGTGGAAAATTTCATTCATTCATTCAATTAATGTTTTCATCAACCATCATACAGCGTTAACAGCCCATGTAAAATAAAATAAATCTAAAAGTGGATTAGAGAAAAGTCTGATAGCATTCAAAGAAGTAGATACTGACTACTTATAACCTCTCAAAGGAACCCAGATGACTAGTCTCAGTTGTAGCATTTTTTGTCTTTTCCAGGCTTTCCATACAGGTTTGTTTAACAAAATTAAATAATAAAATGTCCCATAACCTTCTCAATCCAGCAAAGGAGCGAAGGCACATGCACTGAGTGTTGGTGCTGATGCTCAAAAGAACAACGCAAAACCAGAACTGATTTGTTTTTTGTTTTTTTTGCTTCTCTTCCAGCATCAAGAGTAGGTCAGATAAATCCAAGATTTAAAACCATGAAGCATTTTACATTTTACTACTAACTCTCCTCCAAAGATATTTTTCTAGTAAAGTAAGTGTGATGTCAGAGCAGCAAAATAAATAAATGAATAAATAAATAAATAAAAATAAAACAGCCCAGATTCGTTGGTAAAGCTGTCTCAACCTAATACAGGAACATCCCAGGTCTCTAGTTGAGATTCAGCAGCTTTGACAGTTATAAACAAGAAAGAAGAAAAACGGAGGAGGGAGGAAAGATAACTGGGATTAACGTCGATCCGAGCGGAAATCCAGGTGGACGAACCGGAGCGGGTCTGGATGAGTGAGGACGGAGAAGGTCAGAGGATGGCAGGATAAAAAATGTCTAAGTGGAGGAAGCGGCGGGAAAGAAACGAGGGCAGGACCAGATGGAGGCAGAGAGAAAGGAAGAGTAGAGAGAGACCGATGCCACAAAAGGAGTCAGAGTCACTTGCAGAGAGCGAAATAGAGACTGGCATAAACCGATGGACGGCGCCATTAGGAGAGTGGAAGTGGAGCGGGCTCCAGAGAGGAATAAGCCAAGTCCAATTTCATCTTTATGAGTGAGGGAAGTGGCAGAGAGGGAAATATTGAAGGAACGCAGGAGAGGAATAATGAAATGATTCCCCTCCGCGTGCTGTGTTACTGTTGGCATATTAATAAATCAGCTTAAAGGAGCGGGTCATGGAGCAGAGAGAGGTTTAATGAGGAGGCCCGGACAAGTTTCTGTAACAAGCCGGCCGCTTATTATCAGTCTTATTACTTCTTACAGTATCATGAAAAAGTATTTGCCCCCTTAGAAATATCCTCTTTTTTTGCTTTTTGTGACACTTAAATGTTTCAAATCATAAAGAAATGTTAAAATGAATGATAGGTTGGGTAAAAATGAAATTAATTTTGAAATGATGATTGAAAAAAGCTTTCTAAACCAACTTGATCCTATTAAAAATAAATGGCCTTCAAGGGTTCATTAGTTACAGAAAATCAAGATTATTCAGGTTATTAGTTGAAGTCCCAATTATTAAAACAATTATTACATTTCAGAGTTTGTAAAAACAATGGATTTATTGCATTTGGACGACAGCGGAGTGACTTGAATATTATATTTTCTTGTTGTCCAGTAAGGGACACAGCACACACGTGGAAATGGTCAAACTACAAACTGCACAACCGTAAACGGGGGATAATCGTACTAAACCTTGTGAAACAAATTAAGAATCAGTGGCTTGATGTTAACAGATTTTAGTTGGCTTCCAAAAAAGAGTTGCCAAGCATTTCAGTCTCTTGATGTGCAATAATGGACAAGAGAGACTAAGAGACTATCCTGACATTCTCCTATTTTCCCCATTGGATTTATGGTTTTTGTTCTACTCTGGCTCCCTGGGTTTTCTGTGATTTTTTTTTTTTGGTTCATTATTTTTTTCATTAAATCTTCTAGACTATTCGCCATCTCATCTTCCTGCATTTTAGTCTGCTAACAAACTCATCATGACAGTATAGCACTGAATTAAAGAGAGAAACCTTTTGAGAGAAGCATTTGTGGGCATGTTTTTATCAGCCTGTCGAAAAGCAAGTACTGTTTCATAAAACTGCTGCAACAGTGGAAAATAGGATCTAGCCACAATTTAATGTTCACCTCATAAGTGCATCTTTAGGAGCTAACTACTCAGAGCTGAAGCTTCAGAGCTGCAGCAGAGAACCCAGCCCAGCTCACCATGTGTCAAACTTTCAGCACAAATCAATGTGGACTTTAATGTTCTCTGTGTGGCACCAGGGAGCGACAGGAGATATAGTCCAGGGCTTCTGCTCTTCACTGGTGTAGTCTCTCGGCTGCTTAACATCATTACTGCCCTCCTGTCGCCACAGCAACCGGCCTGGTCACATCCTCAGCAAAGCATCAGCATTTGAGCTCAGTTTGTTTGCATATGTGTGTGCATTAAATTGTGGAGGCTGGGCATCATGTACCAAACGGATTCAGTCAGGGGTTTCTGTGTGTCAGTATATGTGACTTGTAGGGGATAAACAAACACCGCTTTCATTACTTTACATAATATCCGACACTCCATTTTATTAACACTCCTCCATATCACCTTTGTTCCTCTTCCTCTGGTCCCTCGCCGCCGTCGGTGTGTCCCCAGGATGTGACCACGTGCCTCGCGCGCCGACTGAAGGTTTAATAACGCTAAAAGGTTCGCCACCCCCACACTTTTGTGTTCTCTCCCTCAGTAACCTCGCTCATTACTGGAATTATCAGCTCCCATCTAGTAACTCACCTGCCTGCCGAATGAGTCACAGACTCTGGGAACAGTGGGCGTCAGACGGGGATATTTATACTGCTCAAACGCGTGGACGCTTTGATGGCGGAAAAGCACAAAGCAAAAGTTTTTGCACTGGGTTTACGGGGAGAACAAAAAAGTTTACCCAAGAGTGTAATATCCTGATATGAACAAATTAGAAATCAATAATTCATCAGGAGAAGCCCTAAGAGTGTGTTCATGTTTCTCTAAGAAATGTATCATCTCTTTGAGCTAAATAATAAATGGTAAAGTAGGGGTCTGAGCATCTCTGTTGTGGACTTTTGCAAACCCCTTTAAACTTGTTCACATTTGGCCATGTTGCAACCACAACCTTTACTGTGTTTTACTGGGATTTTGCACAACAGAGCAACTCAGAATGTACATATTTGTAACGTGGGAAAAAAAGGATATACCTATTTAAAAACTGCTTGAAAAATACAAATCTGAGTAGTGTGAAATGCATTTGATGCAAACTTTTCTCAGGTGCCGCAAAATAAAACATGGCCAACATGCCATTTATTTAATAATGTAGATGTTTTTGTTTTATTACATTTTGATAGATGCTTGTCCCATTTACTATCAGATATAGAGTTCTTTGCTAAATATAAATGTTTTTCATCTAAATCGATGTGTTGAGCTCTGTGAGAAGATTTATTAAATGCTAATATTCGCATATGCTCTCCACTCAATCTGACAGACCCTAAATTAATATCTAAGGAGCATTTGGCAAAAATATCAGCCATTAGATGTGTTAAAACAGTAGATGCATGTCCCAAAATGGAATTTGTTTATTCTTATAACAGTAGAAATTTTAAAAGGTATTTGTCACTTGCAATTATGCACTACTTTCTGTTGGTCTATCACATAAAATCCCATAAAATTAGATTAAAAATCTGGCTGTGATATGATGAAATGTGTAACTCCTTACAAGGTATGAATGCTGTTGCAAGACATTGTGCACCCGGTTTAAATATGCTTACTACCACCTAAATGCATGCTAGATCTACTCAGTGCAATTAATTATAATTTAATACCACAGGGTCTGAATTCTCTGTGCATTAAACTCTTGCTTTTGATGCTCCGTGTTCATTCTGCTGATGTGTGTGGTTTGCTCAGTCCGGTATGTCTGCTCTGACCTTTCCAACACATCAACTGAAAACGGAAGCAATGCGATGTTAATTGGGACCGTGAAACACAATACAACCAGAATCGCTGCATAATCATTTATTCACATATTTCTTTTCACATGTTATAGTCTATTATTGCTGCAGTTGAGGCGCCTTTCCGATTTTCTGCTTTCAGTATTCCCCATAAAACGAGATTTCCTTGTCGTGTCTCTTTATATTTTTCATCTTCATGCATGCTGAATATTACATTTCACAGGAGCAGGATGCAAATAAATAAAACAGTCTCTTTTTAAGTTACATGTCATATTCTATTCCATTCTATTAATGCTTCTGTAACATGCCTTTTTCAAAGTCCGAAGAAGGAAGGAAGAAAAAAATAAATAAAAGACTTTGTGGGACATTGTCTCCGTTAGAGGGGAGAGGGGATTGAAGGCATAACAAAGAGCACATTAATGCTAAATATTGTTAAAGCTGCAATCTATGGTTAATTTTCAGAAGCACCGAAACCCCCTGCTCCCTGCCCACATGTAGCCTATCCATATGTGATAGGGAAAAAGGCTAAGTGTAATTACTACATTTCCTCTATGTACAGTAGCTTTGAAATATGGCACCAAATGTGCTTGTGAAAAAGGTTTGAGGTTATGCATTAAAATATTCGTGACTACGTTATTTTGTATTTTCCCTCCGTTTAACTCAAAAAGGTCTGCGTGTAACTCCATTCATAAGCCCTCGGCAGCAAGAGCATTTTACAAGCTAACGTAAGGATACTGGCGTGGTTTTTCGGTTCTGAGCGTAAACGGCGTGCCTCTGAGGCACCAGGAGCAACGAAGAGCACCGACACAGTGTTGGAAATAAAACTCATTGTCAGTCTGTTTTCCTTGTGGTATCTGATCCATCAAAGCACATGAAGAAGTGTGACATTTTTTTTCTGTTTTCCCAAAACAAAAATCCTGCAGCAACAACAACAATACAACACAAATACTGTGTTCCAGTTCACATGGATCATTCTAGTGCTCAGAGATTATGCTCGTTTAAGAAAAAAGGTGCTTATTTATCCATCAAGTGACTATTCTCCAACAATGAGAAATAACTATCTTACTTTCAGTAATTCAGAATAATTTAGCATTCAGTTTCCCATACACACACACACACACTCTCCAGCATATGCATGCATGCACGCTGTAAGCTCTTGCATATGCACATATGGAAAAAAATTACATCTTTTTTTCTGACCTACAGCAAAGGCAACTAAGAGAACTTTTTCAACCTCAGACTATCTTTACAGTATCATAGTGTTATTTGTAAATGCTCAGTTTCAGTGTTAGTTTCTCTGAAAGCACCTAGTGTCACCCAGGGAGAGGTCGGAGGTCAGAAAACTGGACATACAAGTTTTCCTGGGTGGTTCTTTTGTCTTCAAGTGTCAAAAACTCTTTTGGGTGACATGTTGTTTTGTTGTGACTACACAGAGTCTGTGCTCTTGACCAGTAAGGGTTCAGTGGCCAGTCTTGGGTCCTATTGAGCAGGCCGGGGAAAAGCTCTCGTCCAAAGTTTCAAAGGTCCTCGAGCTCCCAGGCGGAGAAGCCTCTGTCAGACATATGCTGACTCACTGGACTGGGTCCTGCCCAGGTTTGGGGCCTGGGACAGGTGTGAGACGTCCTTCTTGCGTACTTCGCAGATGGACTTCCTTCGGGCCTGCACACCCCGGATGGCCGTCTTTATCTTCCTCCATCCAAGGTGGTTGAGCTCGGCCAGGTTGAGCAGCACACATATCCCGCTTACAGCGAACATAAAGACCAGGAAGACAGTTTTTTCCGTCGGACGAGACACGTAGCACTCCACCTCCTTCACGCAGGGGTAGCGATCACACTCAAACATCCCCGGGACGTTAAAGCCGTACAGGAAGTACTGGCCGGCCAAGAAGCCGATCTCCAAGGCATTGCGGAACACCACCTGGATGACGTAGAAACGGGAGATGCCTTCCTGCCGCCGCACTTTGGAGCTTTTGTGCGTGGGCAGGGCCCCTCGAGGCCCATTGGGGATCTCCTTGACGTCCATGTCGTGGTCGTCCTTGCTTTCCGGGTGCACCAGGATGCCGTTGATGTTGCGGGAGTGCAGTTTGCGAACGTGATGGTCGTGGTGGCGACCGTGGTGACCGTGTCCGTGGTGGTCCATGTGAGAGTGGAGCAGGGAGTAGCTGCGGTCACGCGCTTTGGCGGACTGGTGGACCGAGTACGTGATGAAGCACAGGCTTGGCGTGCACACCAGGATGATCTGAAAGACCCAGTAGCGGATGTGCGAGATGGGGAAGGCCTTGTCGTAGCAGGCCTGGTTGCAGCCGGGCTGCATGGTGTTGCAGATGAACATGATTTGCTCGTCTTCATACACCTTCTCGCCCACTATCCCGACTATGAGGATACGGAAGATCACCACCACTGTCAGCAGGATCCTGCAGGGACGCAAAAGAAGAAGGAACAGGCAGGTAGGGGAGCGGAGAAAGATGACATCAGTTAATGAGGAGCAGATGTACCAATCTGCAGGGAAACTTGTGTGTGACTGTTCAGTTTAGATGTTGAAATGCTTGTTCACTAAATGGTGATTGGATGTTTAATGATTTTCTCTTTGCTCGTTATTCTTACTTTTTCTAAGCTGAAGGAGGATAAATAATTTTGTAGTAATTAATAAGGTGTGCTCATGTTAGACCACTGATCAAGAGAGAGTGAAACAGAAGACACTTCTGAAGATATATAATCTTTACATGTTTTATTGTTCTATGTAGAAAAAATTGTTTTAAATGAATAACAGTAAAAATGGCTTTTGCCTGTAGCAAGTAGCTTTAACCTTCAAATGGAACAAAGAAGAAGCAAAAATATTAAAACTCTTATATTAGATTCAACACATCAATCAAGCAGAAACTTTGCAGAAAACACAGAAACAAATAAATGCATGACTTGATGTGAAACAAACAGGATTCGAAGTTAAACAGAACTAAATTGAACTGAATTGGATTTTTAAAAAATAGCTTAAAGTGGCCTAATACTATTAAATTTCATTCAACTGAACCAATTACAGTGAAAATAAGCTGAACTGTAATAAACTGAACAAAAGTTTCTGTTGTTGACCTAAATTCAGATAAACTGAACTGAAATAAACTGAACTTCACGCCATTCAGTTCACTTGGGTTACATGACATTACAATGAGTATTCTTGAAATAAGCGTAGTTGTGCTGAAATAAACTGAGATGAATTTACTTTAAATAAACTTAAAAAACTGAGATTAGCAGAAATTAACAGATTTTTTTTATGTATTTGTGCTTTAAACGCCTAACAAACAAAATTAATCAGATTGATTTTATTTTCTTTAAAGTGACGAGGCGTGCACTGATTCTGCCTCCATTAAATTGACTCTAATTGGACTGAATTGAATTGAGCTTCACTGACAGCAACTGGTTGCTCTTGGTCCAATAAAAAACTCACTAAACTGAATTCAACTGATCTTAACAGAGTTGAGTAACAAAATATGTTCTATTGAAAGGAACTGAACCGAACAGTGTAGACTTGACTTACTAAACTCAGAAGAGCTGATTGCTCTGACTGCAGTTTTAAATTAGCTGAAATTAAAATTTAGTAACTAAATCCAAGTTAGTTGAATTACATGGATTTTATGTAAATGAAATTGTTCCTGTTTTGACATGATGTGTGCTGCATGAAGAGCTTGGATTGATCTGAATCAAATGTATCTTTAAAGTGGGTTGACATGTGACTTGAGTGTTGGTGGACGGTGTATTCTCTTTTTACCACAACTGCAACAATGATACCAATTAACTTCTCTGTTACACCCAAGGGTTTTCTACATGCTGCTGCACTTTGACCCTCATGGCCACCAGGAAGGTTTAATCTACATCTAAGCTTTACAGTTTAGCAGCTTTTGGCGATGCTTTTAAATTCTTTGCATTTATTAAAACAAAGACTTAAACAAATCCTCTCTTCCAAAACTCACATCGTCAAACTATTGTCAGCTTTTTCTCCTGACGCATATATGCTGAGCTGTCAAGGGTGGCTGTTCTAAAACCTGTCAGGACCTCCCATTGAGCATTATTAGAGCGCTGCTGCAGTTATAGAAAGCCGTGTCCGGGGAGCAGCAGAGCTACAGAGTGGTGCAGCTGCTTTTTAAGGCCTCTGAGAGACTGATGTGCTGCACTGTTACATTCTGGTGTCGATCCAGCATGGGCACTGCGGAGGAGGACTGGGGCTTTAGGGCTGCACACTCAGCTCTTTTTAATGAGCAAGGAAAGCCTGCGCATCACAGGGGCTCCCCGATACTCACGCCACAATGCAGAGGATGTGCCTGTAGCCCTCCTGCATGGAGGAGGTAATCACTTTTAAAACACTTGCTCCTGCGCACAACGGGGACACTCACTATGCAAGTTAGGGGACAGAGAAAATAGGTTAGAAAACCCCTGGTAGAAGGCATTCACTAAGGATCCATGCTTCTAAGGAGGGTTAAAGTGAAGCGGTATTGATGTCTTTTACGAACAAGTGGATTGCCGCACTTTCTACCTGCATTAAGGGAAAAATTCTGGAAGGAGGAAAGTACAAAGTTGGGGGAAAAGCACTGCAAAGATTGATACAAGGGAAGGGAAAGTGTCTGAATCCAGGCTTCCTTGTGGAGGGAAATAATAAACGTCTCTGAAGAGCATGATTGGGGTGACAGCTTGTTAAAGCGAAGTGAGAGGCAGGTGAAGATAAGAGCAGAAAGGAGTGTGTGTTGACATAAAGCAGACTTAAAATAGAGCAGTGTTGCATTACGGCTGTTCCTGCACCACCTGTGTTTATCTGCTTGTGTGTCATACTTTTTTTATTTTGTTTAAAAAAAAAAAAAGAGAGACTCGGGGATGCAGAAACAAAGACAAAGACTCAGCCATGTGTGCAAAATGGTGAACACATCCAGCAGCCTGTGCTCAAAGCAGCTGCGAGTGCATATGCTACGCTGACTCTGAGTGTGTTTGATAACCCGACTGAGTGCAGCTTCCCTGCTAGTTTTGAATTTAAGATCTTGCATGTAATTTACATGAAGTAATAAAGTCATCTCGTGGCTCTTTTCGCTCTGCCTCGGTAGGATCAGGAGGTTCGGCAGCAAAGCGTTTGAGTGGAAATTGATGCACCTTTTGCCGTTTCTTGCATAAAGCTCTGAATAATTTTGAACAGTTCCCCTTTAATTTTGTTTTCGGAAATGGAAACTGTGTTTGAAAGAGTCAGTCTAGATTCTGTTGTTTTAACTTTTGTCTCTATCCGATTTCAAACAAAGAGTTCAGTTTACATTTAGTAACCTATAAGGTAGCCCTTAAGTTTACTAAATTTTCTTACGGTGCTTGCAATGTGCCCAACATGGGGGAAACTATTTTCCATTTAGTGGAAATGCAAACACATACAGGAACACCCAATCGGGCACTGTTTTCTTTATGGTGCTGAACAGTGCAACGCTCATGCCTACGATAACGCTCTGGGTGGAGAGCCATTTCCCTCATATCAAAAACCTCCACTCGGTATTTGATGCAAACAGACATGGACATTTTTGTTTACCTATATTTAACTGTAATATTTGTTCACATTCTGTTTTAATCGGCAAAAGTTACATTGTGTTTCAGTTAAAAATCAACCTTTTTCCCCTCGTCAATAAAGACTACACACATACTGCATGGTAAAACTAACTAATTTATTCTCCTACCTCAATGTTCAAGGTTTTCTGATGCGGAAACGATTTTGTTGCGTTGCTCTGTTTCTGTCTGATCTATTATAGAAGTTGTTTTGCAACAGATGGCTTGTTTCACCAATAATCAACAACGTATACGATCCCTGCAACATAATTTAGCATATAACCACTTAGCAGTCAACTGGAAATATGCAAGATGTTCGGTGCAAACCAGTGGCCTGCTCATTAAACACTCCTCTCATCCAGCTTACTGAGGCTTCTATCCGAGGTTTAATTAGTGGTGGTCTGAACTCTCAAGAGTCATTTCTGTGTGCATTCATTTGTGGCTTCGTTCCTTTTTATAAACACTCTCACCTCACATATACTGTGAGCCTTTTGTTAGCACTTTAAAGTAAACTAACCTGTATGCTGTTCGCTTTAATTAAAACTACTACAATCTGCTACAGAATCTACAACCTTCACACAGATGGTGCAAGACAGTTCAAGTCCCTGACATAGTGACATATGTTTTTTGGGGGGTTTATTTTCACATTGTTTATCATCGGGTGATTTATCTTCTTACTTTATAAAATTAAATGAAATGGAATCAGATATGATTCCGAGGTTTAACCATAAACTACAAGCGTGTAATGATCTGAACTCATGGAGGCTTGAATGCCTTTCAGTTCCTGAAAATAGAACAAAAACATCTGCAGTATAATAAAGAGATATTTCAAGAGTATGACTTGTACTGTATCATAATGGTCAAAAAGGAAAGATTTGCTTATTTATGTTAAGAATAGCAGTTACCACATCCTATGCGAGGGATCAGCAGCTATGTAGTCTGTCGCT
This sequence comes from Brachyrhaphis roseni, assembly GCA_903066815.1. Classification (NCBI taxonomy): domain Eukaryota; kingdom Metazoa; phylum Chordata; class Actinopteri; order Cyprinodontiformes; family Poeciliidae; genus Brachyrhaphis; species Brachyrhaphis roseni. The sequence goes on along the minus strand of CAEFZY010047468.1, from coordinate 45,971 downwards.
GAAATTGTGAAAAGGTTTGTTGAACTCTTTACTTCCATGTCAGGTTTGAACATGTGCTCTTGCTGAATAAAAGTCTCTTTTGGGTTTAAAACGTATGATTGATCATAAATTCCCTGTTTTACCTGAAGTGACTAATCATAAAAAGATTTTAGGTTGATATTTCTCTAACTTTGATTCATGAGGGTAACTCTTTTTATGCTTTTCTTGTATATCCTTTTATGCGTATTGTAAGTGGAAAGCGGTTGCATAAATACTAAAGTTTTTTAAATCAAATAAGCTACTTGCAGTGCTTTGCAGAAATACTCTTCTGTTGTCTACTTTTCTATTTTTTTTTTTTTTGTTCATTTGATCAGCTGCAACCACAAACGTTGGAGTATTTTACTGGGATTTTGAATCTAACAGACCAACAGAAAGTAGCCCATATACATATTTTTATGGTTTTAAAGGTCTGACTGCTTGTTTGGGATCATTGTCTTCCATCTACCTGCCCATAAACTGTGGCAAGCTTCTCTTCTCCAAAGCATCATCCTGCCACCACCTTGTTATACTGTAAGACATTCGGTCTGGATCTCATCTGAGCAGAATGCCTCCTTCACCATGTTGCACCCCTAAGTAGCTTGCGACAAATAATGAAGCTGGAGGTAATATGGCATTTTTTTCAACATTGCTTTATGTACTTAGTACTCTTCCATAAAGGCCCGATTTGTGGCATACAACATTAATAATTATTCTGTTTTATGTACATGTACACTTTATATACTAAGGAAGTAATTTTTCAAAACAGTTAATCATATTAGATTTTATTGAGGGGTGTTAAGGTAAGAAAGGCTGAGTACAAATGGCATATTTTATCATGTGCAAAATATTTATATTTATACACTTCTTTCACTTTATAACTCTGGTCTAATTTGCTTAGATCTGTTTTATAAAGCAATAATAGAATATTTTGAAGTGAGAAAACTGTTGTATCTAAATATGTAGGTGGCACACCATGTATCATGTTGTAGGCCAGATCTTTTGAAGTGTTATTGAGGACAAACGCGGATAAACCTTTTGTTTGACGTTGCAGTGCCGGCAGTCGTTTCTGGCTGCGGTTTTCTTACTGCAGCTTTGTTCACCTCAGTGGTTACTTTGCAGATTTAACCTGTGGATGTTCAATACTGCAGCTACGGTCACTCAGCCTGTGCTGAAGCAATTTTTGTCATTAAAAAAAAAAAAAAATCCCAAGACATTGAATGTATTGGAACGGATACTGTGTTTTCAAGAGTGTGTGTATTTATGTGTGTGTGTTCGCACCAGTGCTGGGTAACAGGATAATCAGCATCAGGCGGATTGCTGCATTAGCAGAACGCGGTGCACTGAGGTTATCTGCAAACATCGGTGTTTTAAGTCCCGCAGAATAACAAGCCAATACTGTTAGCTGGAGCAGATCAGGATAATAAAGCCCAGAGGCCTGAACCTGCAGAATGTTCAATAGCCATCATAATTTATGAAAAAAAGGGGTTCAGAATCTTAAGTGTTCTTACACCCCAGGGGAAGGCTCTAAAAATAAACTCACTCACTGAGTAAAATTGCTAAAGACAACATGAAAAAGATTCAGGCGTTACAACAAATGGATCTTTCAACAAAAGGTTCTTTAAATGACGGGTAAAAAAAAAAAAGATCACCCACATCAGTCTCCCTCTCATCACCTCATTTAGCTGCCTTCCTCTCAGAGGACTTCCTCTTAGTTGAAACTAATGATTATAATTTCAGAGGCCTCTGAAATTCCCCTTGCTGTCAAATAGACGTTACAGGATTTGAAGAAAACTGATGTGTCTCCCACCCTCCACGTGGCTTCACATTCAGAGCTCCTCATTTTTATCTGTTTGCGCTGCAGAGGCGACAGTTGGCATTTTCCTAAAACTTCAAAGACCAACAGCGGCTCTTGGGCAAGAAGAAGTAAAGGTCTGGAGGGACGACAAGTGGAGGAAGTGAAGATACGGGCTTCGCTTCGAGAAGCCCTTCGAACGAGTCTGCTGACTGACCTGTGTGATTTGTGTTTCACTTTATGCTTGCTGCTCTTCAGCTGGTGTGTCGGCTGGACATGCAAGCCCTGTCTTTCCCAGAGGCTTTCACGCACGCAACACAAAAAAAAACTTCATTCATACAACAGCTGCTGCCGAAGGCCTTCAGGGAGAACCGAGCCCCCCTATGGCACAAGAGCAGATGCATCAGCAAACACACTGCTTTTCCCTCTCGCATAAAATAGTTGCTGCCTTTAAAACATGTAAAACATTCTGTGCATGCAGAGTCAGAGAAACAGTCCTGAAGCTTTCACTCCGCCTCAAAATTAAGCGATTTAATTGTTAAAGTTACCAGAAATGTGAAGATTTCTACTGATCTTCTAACCAGCTTCCCTAGCCATGTGTCAGGAAGCGTCCCCACAGTATGATACTGCCACCACCATATTTTGCAGTGGGGTTTGTGCTTTCGTGGAGATGTGAAGCGTTTGTTTACAGCTATAAAAAAATCAAGAATGTCTCTGACTTTTACTAAATTCTCAATGACATCAACTTAAATTTTCTAAATCTAAAGATAGGTCAAGTTCAGTGACTTTTGGTTTGTCACCCCAGAATTACAAGGATCTTTTTAAAAATATGTAATTTTTTTAAAATATGTAATTTAAATATATCATTTTGCTCCACAGTAACTTTTTCCCTTTCTTGGTTTTCTTGACGCTGTTTGATCACTGATGCTCAATACCAAACCTTAACTCTAGAGTGTTCATATTGAGAATAATTTACATAGCAGAAAACACTTTATTTTTCATCTCACAGCAAATATCTTGCTTTACTGTACCTTTAGTAACAAAACTTAAGGTGTAAATTATTACAAAAGACAAGTTTCCGGAAGGGTGTTCGAGATAAGAGTTATCTGTGGTAAAAATATCCCTCCCGCCCATAAGCTCTCAATAATAAGCTCCACTGATTACTGATGGCACCGTGTAATGAATAAAGACCTTACCAGGCCTCAAAATTAGGCAGCTTAATTATCAGAGTGCAGTCATTTCTTTTCTCCCATCCCTCATTTCCTCATCCGCACTCCCCTCTTAAACTTTCAGTCTTTGCCCACGTATCAGGCAGTGAAGCAGACAGCCAGGGGTGCCGCTAAGAGTGGGCGCAACAATTACTTTAATACGGGCTAAATTTGTGTTCCCTCAGCTGAGGCGCTTCAATTAAAAGATTTGTAAGAGATTCTGTTGTTTCTTTATGATTTTAGAATTAAAATCTCTTGGTTTTGGTCATATAACAACAAGAATTAATAGTCGCAGAGATGTAATTATTTCACTACATCATTCAGCATCTCTGAGGGAATTGAACTCCAGCTGTTTAACAGGGATAAAGAACGAAAAGGAGGAAAAATGAAGATTGAGGCGCCCAACAGGTATGAGGCAAAAATAAATAAATAAATAAAGCTAAAGGATTGTGATTAAACACAGCTTTTCTGTCATTTCAGCCTAACCATGCATGACTGCGCCGCACACCAGATCCGGCTTTTCCACATCTCATTTGTCTTCATGTCATCTGAAACTACCCTTTCATTTCTATTCAAGCGAAGAACGGCAATGCCTGTGTATACAGAACATCTAAAATAAGCCGAAAGCTTCAAATGAATCACCAAACCAGCACTTTATGCTGATTCAATCAAAATGAGCGCTTTTAAAAAATATTCCATAAATCATTTATTTGCTCGTCAGAATTTCTGAGGCAAAAGTCAGGAATACAATTTTAACTCAGAGCAAAACATTTCTTTTTGGAGATTAGTCTTTGATTGCTTTATTTTTATTTCTTCACATCACCTCCGCCTTCGTTGTAAGGAAACATTCATTCCATCACTAAGATAATTTGCTAAATTAAATGTCTCCTTTCTGCAGCTTTTTATGTTGGAATATATGTAGAAAATATTCCAATAATATATTTTTTCCTTAAACATTTTAGTTTGAGTGAAACAAAAATACTTTATTTGTTATTTGTTGTACTCTGAACAAAGCTGAAGCAGACGACACAGACATGTTTTCCTCTTCTGTAATGTTGGACCTGACTCGACTGGCTTGGCACAGCCCCACTTGGCCATCTTGTGCAGGAGAAAGCAAAGATGTGGAAGAAAATCTGATCTGACATTAACACTGAAATGTCCATGAATAATTTTGTTAAAAATTAAAGCTTTGCAGAAAAAAAAAAGAAAAACTTCACTAAAGTAAATCACTGGGAGTTCAAGCTGTCAGGCAACACACTCGCTACAGTTTTCATAGCTTGAAACAAGTTCAACGGTGAATTTCTCATCGCAGAGATTTTGTCTGTAACCCTAATAAACAAGTTGCTGTTGATGTAGGATCAGTCAGTCCCTGCTGTTTTGTCTATCTCTGGTGATACTACATACAGTAATGTTGTGATGAATAATGTAATTCAAATAATTTAACAAAAAATTGAATGTCAAAGTGCATGCCCCTCTAATTAAGCAATATAAAAATGTTGATTGGGATTACAGCAATCAAACCAATGTTACAATTGCTCATCGACTTCATTTGTGATGATTTACTCCAAGTCGCAGCAGGTGGAAGACCCTAATCTTTATTTTACAATCATCGCCCTGCTGCACAATATAAATCAGTCATAACAAACAACTCTGTAGAAACGGGTTCAACCTTGTTCTAGTTTTGTGTGCATGATAGCATTAGCAGAAAGCAGAAAGAAAAACAACATTCGAAAGCTCATTTAAATATTTCGCCCTTCCTTTATCCTTGATGTTATTTAGAAACTTAGCTCACCCTTGAAAGCTTCGAATTAGATCAACTTCAAAGCCGACTGCAGTGTATGGCCACATATTTTTTACATATTTGATTTTACTGTGCATGACCGAGAGGAACACCCACCAGCCATTGACAGGAAATGCAAATATCCAGTAAGATCCTTATTGAGTTAAAATTAAGATTTTTTTATTTATTTTTTTGCCCCCCCCTCAGATGAACCTTGCTTTATCAATGGGAATGATTTACATAAATTTTCAATTTGAACCCAACTATAATGCTGTATTTTAAAATGCTACTATTTAATGACTACGGTTTGCAGAACTTTATATTAGAATATGCATATTATTTTGCTGACACAATTGATCAGCCCAACAATCTACGTGATGTCCTTGACATTCACTTCCTGTTTGTCTGTGCCTATTAGCCTCCCCTGTGTTGCCCTTGGCTGAAACATGAGCCATTACATTTTACAAATGTTTAAAGGAAAGCATAAAATCTTTCATTTGTATACAGGTGACCTACTAGAACTTTGTTGAAATATCTTACAGGCCAAAATATCAACAAGTCATACCAAAATGGAGAGAATAAATTCTATCACTAGCCTAGCACTTACCCTAGCAAAGCGCGCCTCATGAAAACATCGTCAGCAGGAGAAAACATGAGTTTAATGAAAACTGTAAGTGTATGTACTGATAAAATAGCCATTGCTCTCCAGAAAACTGGATTCTGGAACATCATTGGTGAGTCTGTAAAGTGGGATCCAGCAGTAATGAAGTGCGGAGTGTTATTTAACCTGAAATTGGCTAATCACCGCTATTTTTTTGGTAATTCATCATTTTGAAATCTGCAAGAAAGTAAATATCTCTTCTTACGTATATGGAGCTCAACATTAGTGCGAGGAAAAAACTAATCTGCTTTTTCCCCGTTAGAGGATTATGTACAGTTACAAATTCTTTAGTTCTCGCAGTTTGAAAGGTTGGTTTGTTTTATAGGCAGTTTCATTGATTTGGTTAGACTCCTATTGTTAGCCTTTGCCAGGTAATCTCTAAAGACTGAGTTCAATCAGCTTACAGTCCAATAGAACAAACAGTAATGTACTTCCATGGATGCTTGGGAGTTGTAAATGCCTCATTACATGTGCGAAGTTATGGCAATATGGATCATGCATGTGATTCACAGAGCTCACATACCTAACACCTTATAAAGTCTGCACAAATACACACATCGCTGATTGGTTGCTAAAATGAATAACAGCCTGTGCTGAACAAAAGCCAAACTCTGCTTATCTGCAAAAACCGCCCTGTCGAATAGAATAATCAATAATATACAACATCAGCTATTGCTGCACAAATAAAGCAATGGCGACTCTGGATGCACGCAGAAACACTTCAATTCAAATCACAGCAGCAGTGGATGATGGATTAAATTTCCATCCCGTCGCTTGAATATTGGTGACAATATTTCCCTTTGCATTGAAATCTCTCAATGGCAGAATGCAGGAAATACCTTTTTCAGGGTAAGGCATTTGAAAGTTACATGAAATATGTCCCGTCTTAGTGTTTCTGATAGGATGATGCCCTCAATTCCAGCAGAGCATTCCTGTGTCTTGGATTATTTTAGGAGAACTAGAGTGCCCTCCTTAATGCAGGGTACTTCCGTCTTGTGGATATCCTGACCCATTTAGGGGAAAAGTGAAGAGAATGTGTCCTTTAAAACCCACAAGAGTGAAAAGCAGCAGACACTGTGTGTTTTCTGCTTTTAAAGCCAGCAAACAAGGCTTTCCAAGTGTCATCCAACATTGCGTGGCTCTCCTTTTCTTTTTTCTGAGCTTTCACAGCAGTGAGGTATTTCATACACCACTTTGTCCTCCGCATTAAAAGGCTGGTCAGTTCTGCATCCATTTTTAATGTATGATTTGACACGTGTTGCAACTTGAAACAGGCAGAATACAACATTTATTAAGAATTTATGACTTATAATGCTGAAGTGAGAAGTGATAGATTATAAATAATAGATTGAGTTTGTTATGCCTGCATAATATATGAAGTGGGGGGAACAGATTTGGACATTTACACCAACATTATTGTACACAAAAATGCCTCTTATATATGCTGAGTAAGAAATTAACATACCAAAAGTAGTTTTTTAGCTAATCTCCTAAATTCGTGTTACACATAATATGCCTCTTTTTCTTTATTTCAGCACCGGCTCCAAAAGGAAGCAGCTCTGACACAGATTCCCTGGACCGAGCCTCTGCGGAGAGAAAACTTTTTCTGCTTCCTCTGCGTCCCACTCTCCCTAAATACAGTTTTTTTTCTTTGTTGTTCTATCTCCACAACTTCTCCTTTCATCCATTGGCAGGCTTTATTATTTGATCTTTCCTTAGATCCTCTATGCTTCCATTTATTGCTGCCTCGTGTTTTCTTACTCCTCTATTAGTCTTTGGCGCTGGCTTGACTACAGCATTGCAGTCTTGTTGAAGATGCATCGACACTCTTCCTGTCTTTCCTTCCTCCCTTCCTTTTTTTCCCCTACCTGCAAGACATCAAATCCTATTACATTAAGGAGCATCTGCTGTGTAACCCTTGGTTAACCTGTGCATTATGCATTATGTAATTTTTTATTTTTTTTCTCAAGTACGCTTTGTGTTAGAGCTAATAGCTTAGGTTTTTTTATTCTCAGTATTGTGTTATTGTTGTGTATAGCTGACATCACACACGGGAAGAAAAAAAGCCGAACAAAAGCAGATGGTGGGAGATGCTAGACACCAGCCGTCCACATTTAGTTATCCTTTTGGCAGATCAGCGCAGTTAATAAGCATTTGTTTTCCCTGCAGGAATAAGCACTGTATTCGCATTATGTACAAATTGTAATTTTTGTGTATAAAAAAAAATCACTTGTATGGTGCAAGAACTATTCATAGTTCTTGCATAGCATAGAAGGATCTAAGGAAAGATCAAATGATACAAGAACTATCATTTGATCTTTCCTTAGATCCTTCTATGCTTCCATAGAAGCATAAACGCATTTTATGGGACTTTTTTGTGATAGACCAACACTGAGTAGTGTGTGATTGTGAAGTGAAAGGAAAATAATACACGGTTTTGACATTTTTTCACAAATACCAGCATGAAAATGTGGGTCTACATTTGTTTTTCTATTGAAATAAACTAGTTGTGCACCCTACAAAATATGCTTTTATGGAAAATTGATACAGCATTGCTGTGAGAGACGCTTCTCTTCAACAATAACAGTAGAGATGGTCGACATCATGAGAAAATGGTTGGCGCCAGAGCGGGCAATCCAGGTAAAGAACCAGTTTAAGGTTGCAAAACACTTGGCACTGGGTTTAGCAGGACATGATAGAGCCCTAAATATAAAACCAAAGCAACAATGGAACGGATTAGATCAAAGCATATCTATGTCTAGATGGCCTAGTCAAAGTCCAGACCACCGAAAAGCTGTAGCAAGACTCAGAAGGTGTTATTGCTTTTCATCAACTCTAGTTGTTGCCAGTTGTGCAAAGCTTTCCAAAGCCCCTAGATGCAGCTGTATTTTCATCTGAAGGAGGTTTTTTAGAAACTATCAACTCAGAAGGCAGGCCAGCAAGTGCACACCACACTTTTCAGATCTAACTATGTGTCCTGTCTTTCATAATTATGTAGTATTGTGTGTTGGTCTGTTAGATAAAATTTAAATCAAAAACTTTAAAGTTGTGATTGTAATATGACAAAAAATCCTGAAGTTTAAGGGTTTTTTTGAAAAGAAAAAAAAAACTTTTGCAGGACCTTGTATGAACAAATCAGAATTTGTATAGTTTTCACAGAGGTGGAAACATAGAAGATTCGTTAATAAATTCTGTATAAACCCCTGGGACACAAAACAACCACCAACATTATCAAGGCTGCCAAATCCATTTAAGACAACTGTGCCCTCAGCATAAAATCTGTTATTCATTTTTGTGACAGTTAGGCATTTAGAGATCCACACAAGGCACAGCACAGTGCTGACTAATGCCACCTAAGTACTTTCCATTATGAATCCTAATCAAATAGGCTGGAATATCTCTGTAAGCATGTATTTTAATTAAATACATAGAGTGCACAAATAGCTCTCGCTCTGTCCTCTTAGGAAGCTCCCTCTGCCCATTACAACCAGAAATTTCATTAATTCCCCAAACTGACAGAGCAGCTGAGACAGGCTGTGGCTTATTTTCAATATGTTTAATGCTTCAAAGTCCCACATCATTGTAACTTTAAGCACAAGGTTCTGATCTACAAACATGGTTATTGCAGCCTTGACAATGCTTTCCTTATCGGTGTAGTCACGATTACAGACGTTGGTTATCCATGCACACACTGTACACAGACCAGTCAGATCACAATACATAACATCAGTCTCTGAATGAGTCACCATACGCACAGCACCTGTGGTTAGTCAGAGGCACAGAAGCAATTCTCAGTTGTCATTCTCCTTCCAAGACCGTAATTAAGCTAACCTATGCCGCTCCATGAAGATGGTCCGATTCTATTTCTGTATTCCTGGGCTAAGTACCTGTCCTATGCCTGGGCATAGGTTAGCTTAAAACCTACAATTAAGAATCAGCTTAATTGTAGCTTGATCAGACAGTCTAGTCATCCGACAGAGGAACTACATTTGTTGATTGGCGCTCAAAAAAAGATGACAGGCATGCAACCATGTTTTCAGGGTGATGCGGGGAAGACTTTTCAGTCAAAGGGAAACATCTTCTATTTCTACTTTGGAAACACAGTGTTTGTGCTGCAAGCACACACATGCAAAACTGTTGAAAACAAAAGAAAACGACACACACAGGCTGGACGCTCCTAGTCGTGATGCGGTCTTTCGGACAGTGGCTGCATGCTCTGGCCACACCCTGTGAAGTGTTAGACTTCACAATGCACAACGGTGCCACAATACATCACAGTTGTTTATGTTCACAAGTGCAATGGAGCACACCTGACCACCCCCAACTAAACCGCTGGGGGTGGTCAGTGGTGCAGTAGACTTGAACCTTTCAACCCATAGAGGTCAGTGCGTAAATTTGTACGTAATTTGGTGTGGAGTGGCTCAGTAACAATCTAAGAGGCACCTCCACAGCACAAAATCGTGCCAGTGGTGAACAATTCTCCAATTTGCTGGTACGTCCATAGACATCATTGTCATAATTTAATGTGGAAGGTGTCAGTAATGTTCTGACCATGCAGACACATGCTTAGGATTTGGAATCAAATTGTTATCTTCAGTAGATTTGTTAAAACTGCAAAAAAAAAAAAAATAATAATTGCCTCTCTACAGGTAGAAAGCCCAAATCCAGACCATCGATTCATGATAAACTGCAATAATCTAATTAAATACTTATACTATGGAAACTACTTTACACTTCACTATTTTTAATTAGGGTTTCCTGCAAACAGGCTAGATATAAAAACCACATGATTTTGAAAAGGATAAAAAGAAAAATTCAGGGATCTATGACCAAAAATGATGTACAACGTCAATACAAAAGACAATCTAGCTTGTCTCCTATTTCCTAGTCAAAGTGAATCGAAGACAGACTGGGAAGCTCCTAATGTAACAATTAATTCCCTCGGGTCAACTAGAAAGAGTCATGTAGGACAAACACAGTCTGAGGGAGGCCAAATACAGAGGGATTATTTACAAAGCATCTCAGCGTAATCAGCATTGTATCGCATAGCTGTGGTCTCTGTAAAACTACTCCCTATGGAGGGAAGGGGAGTGCTGTTTTCTCTAGCTCATGGGATCATTTAGATAGCTAAATTTATGACACATAGAAAGCTTTCTATATGATAGTTCTCAAAACTGAAAGACAAAAAAAGGCATGACGAATTGATCTGCACCAATTAGAAAAGCACTGCTTCTTTAACTGTGGTGCTTTTTTTTTTTTTTTTAATGAGTTAACCTTTTATAATGTTCACATGCCTGAAGGTTACAAGAAAGCATTAGATCTTCAGAGTGTTCATTATGATTTTGAGAGAAGTAGCAGACAAATTGAGAGTTGCTTCTGTGCCTCTGTAAGACTGTAGGTGGCTTGAATTATCCAGAGATTGATTTTCATCATTCATTTATTCAGCTGCCAGGACAGGATGTCAAAGCTGCATTAAGTCTTTTTTTTTCTCTTTATTTTGACCACTAGGGGGCGGAAAGACTCCAAAACATGTTCACAACAGTTAGCATCTAGCTTATGAAGTTGTTATGGCTGACATATTAGCAAACAGTTGCCTACTCACATATCCAGCAGAAACAGAGCAACACGGACATCCCTTTGGTCTCCTTTGTCTGGCCACCTGTTGAATGTAATTCCAATATTCACTGTCGCTTTAGCCTGTTTGCTCCTCTGGCTCATGAGAAAAATATGAGTACCATTTTGTTTTCCTAAATGGCCGACTTCCTTCACCAGCTCTCCAGGTTTGGTGAAATTGTCATAAAGGTCAGCTAGCTCGTCTTAGCTCCTGCTCAACAGCCAGCTCTGCTTTGGCTGATGCTCAGTGGAGGTAGAAAATGTCTGTGTAGCGATTCAGGTTTAGAAGTAGTTTGCTGAGAATTGGCAACGAAACCAAGAGTGGAAAGGAAACTTGTGATTTATATGAACGAAGATATTGCTTAATGCACCTCTAAATCAAGCTGATTTGCAGGTGTTCATCCCACCAAACATTAGACCATCCATAGGTCATTCCTCTTTCAGTAAACAAATAGGAACCGACTGAAATTTCTTGGTTGGAAGGGAAGGAACTCCCTACCACAGGGAATGACTCAGTCCAGATAATTTTTTTAGAGGATATCTTGACAGCTGAGGTGGAAAACTCCATTCCTCACCGGCCGGTGTCCTTCATGTAGGCGTCTCTCACACACCAGATCTCACTACACAAATGTGGAGATAATTCAATTATTTGAATCTGGTGTTGGAGCAGGGGCACATCTAAAACTGACAGGACACATGTCCCAAAATATTCCACCCCTGTCTTTGAGACCAACATCATCTGTGCTGCTTTGACGCAGTTGCAGCATCATTAATTTTGCAGATTATTTATAATGTACGTGTAGAGCCTTACAAAAGATTTCACATATTATAATTTTTCACATTTGATCACTTATAACCACAAACTGCAGTGTATTTCATTTGGATGTTATATGACAGACCTACACAAAGTGCCAAACGACTTACGTAAAGTAAAAAAATATATATAAACATGACTTAATGCTACTTTTATTATTATTGATGTTGTTGTTATATAATAAATATTAAAAAAATCATATGAAAAATGTGGTATGCAATTATAGCCACCATTCTGACCAACTACCTTCTTTCAACTCTACCAATCATCCCCACAGCATGACACCACCACCACCACGTTTCATACCGGGAATGGTGTTTTCAGAGTAATTTGAAATGTTATTTTGCTATCCCCTGTATTTTGCATGTAGCAAAAAAAATCTGGTCTCTGATGATTAGAGCACTTCTGCTTCATGGTTGCTGTGTCCCCTGTGTGACTTGACGTAAAATACAGTGGCTTTCTTCTTCCTCTTTATCTTCCATCTTTAGGCCAGATTTGTTGAGTGCACAAGTAATATTGCATCCTCCCACTTGAACTGTCACAATGCTCCTCTTGCCTGTTTTTATGAAAGCTCTAGAGGGATAAAGGTTATCTGGTGGGGTTGTTACTGAGACACACAGTTTAGGAGGCATCTTTAGATACCTGATAGCACTAGATTGTATTTATGGGTATCACAGTTAAGGGGATAAAATAAATCTGCACAGTACATTTCTTAGATTTTGTTTGCATAAGATATTTGACAAGTATTGTGTACATTATGCTTTACAATGCACTGCAATATCATCATCACTATATTGTTCTATCAAATGAAAAACAATGAAATACATTAAAGTTTGTGGTTGTATTGTGACAAAATGTTGTTGTTTTTTTAAATATAGCAAGGCACTGTGTTAGCCAGTTCCTGCTTCTTCAATAGGTAAAAAAAGAGCCACATTAGAAAGGAGAAGGTTAGAGAATGCCCTCCCTCTAGACTACCTGTGATCAGGGTTAATGAAGAGAGAGCAGCCATATTAACTGATTCAAAGGTTTCACATTTTCTTTGTCTTCTAATGAGAAAATTCTCAAATTACACTCTGACGCATCCTGGTTTCACAGGCTGGGCAACGTTCACTTTTCCAAATGAACATCCAAGTGGGACGTTTGGATGGTGTTCAGTCGAGAGGAAAATTCCACTTTTGCATCCCATTAATCACACAGAGATGATGTGGAGCACATATTTCACACAGATTGTACAGATTGTCTCCACGGCATGTCCCGACTCACAATCTAAGAAGAACCTTTTTTCTTCTTCACCTCATCACTGCAAACTGTTCTCGCTGTGAACGTAAGAAGCGATCCCACCATATGATCGTAAGGAGGAAGGTTAGTGAAAGCCAAAAGAAACTAACAAACTTTTTGTAAAAGTTAAACACAAAAACTCTTCAAATGTCGGTTTCTCCCACCTTTGATTTCTACCTTCCTCACCTTGCTTTCATCTTCCACATCTTTGCTCTCTCTCTTCTACTCCCCTCTCCTCCTTCTGTCCTATTGGTCTTTGGCCAAGCTCAATCTATCAATACCCAGGCTATTAGCTAGTATCAACTAAGGACCCTCTCTGCATTAACCATAATGCTTATCAAAGCCTGGTATTGATTATGTGCAATTAGTTTATCCCTTAACTAGTGATGTGAGAGGAGGATAATTGTGAGGAGAGGGTGGAAATAGAAAATGAGGGAAGACTGAGGAGAGAGCTCTGGGACAAGCCTGGAGAAGAAGCTAGGGGTGTGTGGGGGTCACCAAACAAAACAGGTACTGCACATGAAAGCACACACCACGAGTTAATATTAACAAAACAACACAAACGTGAGAAAAGAACATTTTTATACCGGCCTGTGCCTTACCTCCCAATCATGGTGGAGTGCTGCTGGACAGCTGCCTCCAGCAGCCTCTCCAGGATGGTCCATTCTCCCATGGTGATGGACCAGTGTCAGCGATGTTACAGGGAACAGGACGCTCGGCTTTCCTCTGGCCCGCAGGACCAGCCTATGACCAGCTGAACCGAGCACCAGGTCCTTTCTGACCTCTACTCGCTGACCTGGATTCTTGTCTCAGTGTCGGTGTCTTCTTCTGGGACTGTCCTACAGTGAGTCTCCTTTCTGGGTGCTGAACTCACTGCATCCCCCCCACCTCTCCACTACCTCCTCCACAGTGCAGTGATGCTTGTCCTCCCCCCTGCAGCAGCGCTCTGCTCTGCGCTACAGCATATGCTATAGCTCACTGTACGACAGCCATGATCACCCTCTCACTGTTCTACTTTCCTCCTTCTGTCCTCTAGCTGTTCTCTCTCTCCCTCTCTCTCTCTCCTTCGTCCTCCCCTACCCCTGGGGCACTCCTTGTACTTCAGCTGCACTCTCGGCCATTGGTGTCATTCGCCACTCGTCCTTGCGTTGTTTAGCTTTGTCTTTGCTGCACCCTTGCTGCTCTAACCTAAACACTCACACACAACACATAGAGCTGATCCACTTTGGCTAAGCTCACCATAAACGCACACACACATAGTTTCTGCTCGATGACAGCTCCGACTCCTTCTCTACTACTTCCTTCGGTGGACTGCAGACCTCCACCAGAACACAAAGCTCCTGCCTGCTGAATGTCACTTTATGACTGGAGGAATGGTCGCTCCCCGCAGCTCGGAGCGCCACACAGACCCATAAAATCCTCCACACACACACGCATGCGCTTCCAAACACGCTGCCACCCAGCCCCTCAGTAATAAATCAGCTGCCTTACTGCATCCAGCAAGACTGAACCTGAGGCAGCTCTCAGAAGACCCTCTGTCCTGCCCGCCGTCGTCCCCCTGGCTAATTTCGGCACAGTCCAGTACCCAGAGTCATGTCTGCTGCAGAGGGCAGGAATGGAAAGCTGTCCAACCTGTTTCTAGGTTCTATCATCTGGCATCATTCCCCCCCTTTCCTCCTCTTCCACCTCCACTGATTCCCTCCTGTCTCTCTTCTATTCACGTTTGCGTGCAGATCTCAGTCCTTCCTGCTGCCTCTGCCTCAGTGCTCCATCTCCTCTCTCGGAGCTCTGTGCTCTCCTCTCTGTCCCTGTGCCTCCTTCCTTGCTTTCTCGCTCTATCTCTGTCACACTCTGTGAGCATGCAACACCCCCCTCCCTCCTGCCTCTTCTCTCCCCCTCTCCTCTGTACCTTCTCCGCTCATAGATCTGCTCCCTCTCATCCCCTCTCCTCCTCCTTCGCTCCCTCCCCTTCCCTCCTTCTTCTCGCCTCCTCTGGTAAATGTGCTTGGATTGCTACACTGATCGCTGCTTCCCTTATGCTTGCAAGAATGCCTGCTGCTGTGCCGCTGTGCCTGTCTCTGCCTGATGTTGCACAGAAAGGGCGGATTTGAGATCTAACAGTGCCTCCATGCCCCGCAATCCTTTTGTTTTCACATTGAACTCTTTCAGGTGCCACAGATCAAAAGCGTTAAAGGAAAAACAGTCGTTCCTACATCAAATTCCCTATCTGTCTCTTAATGTCACCATCTGACCTAACCCTCATGCCCTCTCATGTTCTTTCTCTCTTGATTGTCTCTTTTGTATCTCCCTTATGCAGCCTCCATTAAAGCCCCCCCACACTCTGTCCCTCTCTAGAGAAATGAGCGCTGTATTGTACTTTGCCATGACATTGAAAGCTGCCTTCAATAGATTTATGGTAACATGGTGAAGTGTGTAATGTGTCAGACTAACTCCAGCCCTCCAACAGACGCATGTAGATGGATAGTTTGTTGTTAACAAACTCAAATGCACATGTACATGCAACCAAGGTAAGCAGAGGATGGACAATTGTTTAAATTATACAGAATCCTTGGGCTGCTCTCAAGATGTGAGTCATAGTAAGGTTTTCCCATCTGGAGGACTGAGTCAAGATTTGCAGAAGTGAAAAAAGATGCAGTGGCAGCACATGAGACCAGCACACCAGAATAAAGTCATGGCTGCAGATTTAGCTGTTAGCCCCTGGGATGCTTTTGAGAATTTTAAACCCCCCTTATCTATATATACTTGTTTGTTTTTTCTTTTTAAAAGGTGAAATCAAACACTTTTACTTTGGAACCTTAGAAAATGCACATGTGGGAAATAGATAGAGATCAGGACTTGATGGGGCAGCAAAGAGATTTTGCCAGATCAGCATCTTCTGTGGTGGGACTAGAGACGGGAAGGAGGGGGTAATGGGTGTAGGAAGGGGGGGAAGGGGTCTTTCCTTTACCAAGGACATATGGCGTAGGAGTGCTAAAGCACAGAGGAGAGCTGGGCCGGTGGAGGATGAGGGCTCTTGCTTGGCACGGGCCGACTCTCAAACAGAGCAGCTGAAGCGCTGGCATCAGCCGGTCGGCACTCCGGAAATAACTGGATGGCTCATGAATGAAGGGACACAGATGTATATTGTCTTTTCAGTGACCTAGAAGAGTGAGCTAAAGCAGACAGAAACATGGATACGGTACTCACGGACATGGACCCATATCTGCTATTATACAGGCATAAATGTAGTAAAACCTTACCCCTCAAAAGAATTTATAATTTTGCCAAATGAAGAAAACATTAAGCATGGTTTTCAACATGTATTATAAATGAAATAAGCTAAAAAAAATTTAAAAAAAAAAAATTTTTTAAAAGTGGCATTTGTATTCAGCTTCCCTGAGTCAGTATTTTATAGAACTGTTGCAGGTACAAATGGGTGTGTTCCTTCAATTAAGTGACATTTTTTGGCATCCTTTGCAAAATAGCCTAAGCTCAGTCAGATTGGATGAATATCAGTTTCAAGACTGCTGACTCTTGATTAGATGCAGGACAGGACTTTGACTTGGCCATTCTAACACATGAATATGTTTTGCTATAAGTTGTCCCACGATGAATGTAACATTAATGTCCATAATTGTACGTAAACTTCTGTACAGAATCATATTAATGTCTGTGTGTATGAAAGCTATTTTAAGTTTTTTAAAATAGCTCTGACAGTATTTTTCAGGGTTTTGAGAAAAAAGGCGAGCACCTTAACATAGATATACCAAACTTTGCAGATTTTACTATAAACATTTTGAAAATAAAACATCATTTCATTCCACTTCACAGTCATGCACTTCTTGGCATTAGTCTGTCACATAAAACCCAATAAAAGCCATATACCTTTGTGACTGTAGCATGACAAACAGCTAAAAATTTAAGGAAGGAAGGATTATTTTGCAGAACACTTGATAAAACATTTTCTTAGAATCTGTAGAGTTTTACTGCATGTCTCTCATTCACAAGCACACGTATTTTGTTTCACTTTATTTACATGCACTCTTCATATCAAGTGCACTCTGTATGTGGAGCACTTAACTTTGAATCAAAGCACTGACCTTCCAGTTGGGGAGCAACCACTCATCTTATTAGGCCCTGACTTCATGCACACTTGGAAGTAATTAAAAGCTAATTTATGAACTGATGTGTGTACTATACATTCTGTAGGAGCCTTTTCTGTTTTTTAACATTTTGTCACAATAAAACAACAAACTTCTGAATATGTTTTTTTGAAGATTTTATGTTACAGAGCATTGAAAAACTATGCATAATTGTGAAGTGGGTTTTATACCAGCATTTCCCATTCATTTTTATGTGACTACAGACAGAAATTACATAGCAACATTGTACATTCAATAATATGCATTTCCCCATTCAAATAAAATCAGTTTCATTCAATTTCCCATCAGCTCTGATGAGCTTCACTGTCCCTGCAAACATTTCATACACTTGAAAATTGCAATTTGGGTTTTCATTTCACAGTTATTGAGTGTTAATATAATAGATTGAAGAACTTAGCTGTTGTATGACAAAATGTAATAATGTTCAAGAGGTTTAAATGTGATTTTTTTTTAAAAACACTCTATTCAGTGTGCTGTTGTGAACACATTTTTGAAGAACCGAGTGTCTCAACGGTACAGCACTGTGTGTCTCTCTTTTAGTTCTGTTTAAGATCATTTTCCTGCTCGAATGTGAACCTCTGGCTCAGTCTCATGTTTTCTGCAGCTTCCTACATTAATGCAGCAGATAAAAATATGTGCACATCATGAAGTTTCCACTGCCATGCTACACTGAGGATGATAGCTTCAAGGTGAAGTGTAAGAAATGTGAATACCATAGATATTTTTCTTCTCACTTAAAATGATAGAATCCCCATTCTATAATGTCTTATAGAGCCCCTATTTAATAATGCTGTCATGTAACAAATGTGAACATGTTTTAGTAGCATAAAATTTTTTGCAAAGTACTCTGAACTAAGTCATCTTGTAAACAGACAGCTGCTGTCCCATCAGCTGGAGGTCACAAGTAGTCCAGTGGGTCTTGCATACAATGTAATGTGATGACAACTGAACAAAAAAGTCAAATTTCACACCCACTGTAAATACTGCTTTCCCTAAACTGCGATTTTCTTCACAGAAATAATCATGGCCAGTTGGCTTTCTTTTTTATATATAAAAGAACAAAACACGGTTGCCAACAAAGGCTGGCACCACTGCAGTGAATTTAGAAGCACACACATGCTAATTGCAGCGAGAACTAGATAACAGAAGATGGTAGAACAAAAAACAAACAACCAAAAAAAAAAAAGAAAAAAACCCCAAGTATTAACTCTTTAATTAATGGTAAGACTTGTCAAAAAAGTGTCTCTGTCCTATATTATACAGATTTTGAAAATGTGGGTAAGGGCTAAGTGTTAATTAATTGTGGATAATTAAATATATATTTTTAAAAACTTGCAAATGTAATAAATACGGGGAGACTTGCTTAGATAGATTTCACCTAGCTCTAATAACAAAAGATTTATCAGTCACTAATTATGTGAGACATTAATAAAGCCAGCTTCCGCAGAACTCATGATTAGATTATCATAAAAGTTGCTTAGTATGTAAAATCTAAGCTGTGGTGTACGACCGCCCCCTTCTGGACACAGCAAAGCATGACACGTCTTTCACTTGTGATTCAAATTTTAGACCAGTACGTATCAATGTAGAAAATATGTACGAATGTGCATTTATCTAAGTTAGTACTATATGGTTTTAAATACCCAGCAGAATAAATCAGAAAAATCCTGCATTTTCGGGTTAAATTCGTCATTTGGTTTCTCAGTCAGAGCACCTGACTTGGTTCTAGTGGTGGGTTATTTCAACCACTAGGGGGCAGCACGATTGTCACTCGAACAATATTCACTTTGTGTCTAAGGAAGAAGTTATCCAGCTAGCTGGTAGACAGTCAAAAAGACCGCAGTAATGCTAACTTGGCCGCAGTAGTGACTGACTTATCCAACAAGTCTTGAAGCTACAAGGGGAAGCTCTGGAGTAACTAGCATCGCCGACTGGCCATTTATCAGCGTTGGAAAACCAGTAAAACGCTGCGGATAGTGGACCTTTAATAACTGCCACCAGCTGCTGCGAAAGCTCAGAAAGTATCATTATATTCAGTCATGTCCGCGGCCGGAGACTTCGGAAACCCTTTAAGAAAATTTAAACTGGTCTTTCTCGGGGAACAGAGTGGTAAGTTTAAACACATCCCGTCGTGACTGGTTGAGAGGAAAGTAGTGCTGCTATTTGTATAAAACGTAGCCGATTTCAATGGCTCGTTGTGGGGATTGACGCCGAGCTGTTAGCCGGGCTAACGTTAGCCTCATATCGTTACACTGACTGTGTTGGCACTTTGGGAGCATTGCGACACTGTTGATGCCGTGGGTTTGTCCACGCTGGCTGCTTCTTGGACTTGCTCGTCACTCCCTTCCAGATATGACTCTTGATTAAGGAAACTGACTTATTCACGTAGTTGCTCATTCTGACGCGGTGTTGCTCATAGAAAAAAAATTGGTAAAGTATTGGGAAACTTCGATAACTGGTTAATTAGTCGAAAACAGGAGTTATAATCGAGAACTGAATCTATTGATAGTGTGTTGTTTTATAAGGAAGCAATCAATGTTGGTGAAAGTCCATGAATTATGATCACTCTGGTGTTTTTTCCACCCTTGAGGCTCTTCATAATTACTCAGACCTATCTGGTCGCATTCCTGAAATACCCCAGCCTTATTGCCCCCCTTCCCCAGCCTGAGCCCACCTGCTCAATGTGAATTAAGCTTTAGGAAGGGAATAAGGAATTTTATTTTCAGTGGTACAGTGTTTACTTACTCCCCTGGCTTTTTAAAGCTGAGCAACAACATAATGTCTACAGCGTGAGACTAAATTTGGGGTTTCTGGTTTTATTTTAATCAAACTTTGCTGTACAGATGGGAGCTGTAGTTACCACACAGTAGGATAACTCAGCCCATAATTAAAGAGAATTGATGAGCCACAGGCTTATGTGTGTGCTGAAAAACCACTACTATTCCACATAAAATCATAAATATGATTCCCATTTAATGACTGGATTCTGGTACTGATGTCAGCCAAGCTTTATATTTTATTTTTAATCGCTGTTCTACAAATTATAACTACTCGCTTACAAAAAGATTTAAGACGCAATTTCTAAGTTCTCCTTAAAAGCTTCTTTTTTGAATTGGTTTCTGTGAATAAAGACTTTTTAATTAGTACACCAGTTATACATTCACCAGTTTTGATTGTTGCATCGTCGTTATGATAAGAAGTAATCAGATAAAATTATAATTAGCAGCTTAGACCTCAAAGAAAATTTAAAAATTGGTATTGACCTGGGAAATAAATGGGATCTGTGGTTCTGTAGTTTCATTGTTGTGTTGTATACTGGCCTATTACTGTGTGTGTAATATATAGTGACCAAACTATTTTATGTTTAAATATACAGCCAGAAAACAATGGAAATTTAGAGACGAGTTAAACAGAATGTGAAAATTGAAAGTAAAATAAGCATTGTTTGACTATAATAACTCATAGTTACTGTTCTATCAGCATCTATACCAGTCTATGTGATTCAATTATTGCTGTATTTGTCATGATATAATCTAAAAAATATTAGTTTCCTGTCTCTGGGTAAGTTTTGTTGTCTCTTCCACGTGTAACAGATGGATTTTGTTTGTGGGGCCGTAATCAGCTGTGGGTCTTTGCCTCCTCAGAACCAGCTGTGTTGACTTTAGCCATGTCTCTGTCACTTGATGCACATTGTAACTAATACTGTAAACTGAGCTCACCAAAGAGTCACAGTGTGTGGCTGAGCACCACAGTCCCAGAACTCAGCGAGACCTCATAAGTTCAGCTGTTAAAAAAAAACAACACATTTGTTTTGCATTTGTGTAAAAGTGAGGAGTTTGTATAAAACAGCAGCTCTTAAAGCTGGGGTCACAAATATGTAAATGTGAGATCCTCTTGAGAAAATAACATAAATAGCTGTGTGAAAGCATGTATGAGTGTTTTAAGATAAAAGACAGCTCTTGAATAAATTAAGTCAACTTATAGGTCAATATGTTGACAGTTGATTCTGCTTGTGTTGCCATTTTACCAGTTTTTAACTGACTCCGGATAAAATGCTTGTACGCTCAACCAAGAGTCGGGGTCATGACCCTCTTAGATTTTTATTTTGTGGGTCAGAGGTTGGACATTTTGGAGGCACTGTTATAGATGCAGAACATGAAAAATCAAATTCTTTAAAAGCTGTAGTTTGCTTTTCCATTTAACCAAAGGAGTATTCCAGGTGCCCTAAATGGATTAATGTTTCACCACCATATTTAAAATATTTCAAAAGCAACTCTTTTGAATTAATATTAGAAATGTCATTACAGATAAGGTCAAAATGGTCTTGGTGTGTTTGTTTATAGTAAAATATTTTTACTAAGGTTAGCTGTATATATACAGTAAGTCTGTATTTTTAGTGCAGTTTTTCTTACTTATTTTTGACTTTACGTCAAACTAAATAGTCAGTTTGATTTAATCATCTTGTTGCAGAGCAATGGCATATTTTAATCAGTAAATTAGCACTTTTACTTTGAAAGCTCGTTACTTTAATGGCTTTAAGCAGCTGAATAATCTCCCAGTTTGAACTAAATGTTTTTTTTTTCTTTCCATTTGTGTCTCAGTGGGAAAGACGTCATTGATCACCAGGTTCATGTATGACAGCTTTGACAATACGTACCAAGTGAGTCATCACTGTTTTTAAGTCACCATTTTTTATGTCTGCAGTGGATGAGTTCATTCATAATTTCTCATCTATTTTCAGGCCACAATAGGAATTGATTTCCTGTCAAAAACCATGTACCTTGAAGACAGAACAGTAAGTTTGTTTCCAGTGCTACAAATGTTCAGGGATTCTCATGTGTTAGGTGATTTTGTTGTTCTTATTTTTTTTTTTTATGGCTTGGTGATTTTGTGATCAGGATACTGTTCCCTCTGGACAGTCCGTATATTCACTGAGTGCTTACTCCTTCAACTTAAGTCTTCTCCGTCTCCTTCCTACCCCTCCATCTATCTCTCATCCCATTTTTTTGAAATGAAAACACCTTACTTGATCAGAAGAAGAGGGATGGTGACAAGTGAAGGGTGATTATTTATTTCTTTCCCCTCCAGGCCCAGACAGCTTGCTTTCTCTGATGGTCATTCTCGACCTGCATGCCCTATGCTCTGTCTGTTTCTCTTATTTTTTTCCCCATCCGTCTTTCTTTATTTGGTTTTGTTTTGATTTGTTTTGGCCACATAAACTTAGCTCTTTTATCTGTTTTCTTTTTATTTCCATTCTCTCTTTATTTCTTTTCTTTTTTTATATTTTTTGTTCCATCCTCTCCCTGACCCACAGATCAGGTTACAGTTGTGGGACACAGCAGGGCAGGAGCGATTTCGCAGCCTGATCCCAAGTTACATCAGAGATTCAGCCGCTGCTGTCGTTGTGTATGACATTACAAGTAGGTGACACAATATAAGCTCCGTCTGTTCAATTATACTTTGCATACAAAAACTTCAATTCAATTTCAGACTTTTTAATAAATTTCTAATGTAAAAAATGTTTCCATTTCTCTAATAGTGTTGATCTGTCTCCTCTTTTACTTTCATCCAGATGTCAACTCTTTCCAACAAACCACAAAGTGGATTGATGATGTCAGAACAGAGAGAGGAAGTGATGTCATTATCATGTTGGTGGGAAACAAGACAGACCTTGCAGACAAAAGGTTAGTTGTTCATCTTTCTTGCCTTTTGTCTTTTTAAATTTTTAGTGTTAAAAGGCAGATTAATATTATTAAAGGGACATCATTATGTAAAATTAACTTTTTTGAGTTTTACATCATGTTATAATGTTATTCCCTCGTCAAAAGTGCTGCCTTGATTCTTTCATGCATGTTTGAGAAATCCTTTAAGCTCTTGTGGCAACAGCTCCTCCTCTTTTTGAGGCACAGCACCTCCTTAGAGGTGCAGTTTCCAAGCTTCCGCCTCACAGTACATCCCTTCCCCACAACTCCCCCACTCAGCTCCCTCAGACTAGTCAGCATCAATTAGCAAGTTCCTAGTGGAACTGTACATCTGCTGAGCTTTTCTTATGAGCTACTTATTAGTTCAATTCTGGTAAAAATGTTGTTAAAGGTTTAATTGAGGAGAGCTATTGCGATGACACATAATGCTGCCTCTTTAATTACAACTTGCTTGTTATTAATAACTTTTCCAAAGCAGCGTTACATCAATTGAGGTTTTTTTTTCTCTTCTTTATGGATGTCAAAGCAATAATCGACTATCTTTTCTGCATTTCTGATCTCTGTCTGTCTGTAATGCTGGACATATTTTTTTTCTCTCCACTATAAACTTGTATTTTCATCTGTCTGGCTGTGCATCTTTTAATTTCCTTATCTACCACAGGCAAGTATCTATTGAGGAGGGTGAACGGAAAGCCAAAGAACTAAATGTAATGTTTATTGAGACTAGTGCGAAAGCAGGCTACAACGTGAAGCAGGTAAGTGTGTGTGTGAGTCGTGCTCTGAAGTCCTGCTGCTGGTGCTGCAGCTTCTCTGCCAAAAGCTTCTCTCTGGAGCAAATAAAGAAAAGTTGCAACTGAGCAAGATTTTTTTTTTCCAAATGTGCAAATAACTCATACTTTTCTTGATATTTTCTGGATATTGAAAATATTTAGTATCTATGGTTCCTTATGCAGTATTCATACCCCTTTTTACATTGCAGCCTCTAACCTCAATGTGTATTGTTGGGATTTTGTGTGATAGATCAACACAAACTTGTGCATAAATGAGAAGTGGAAGGATAAGGTTTTGTGGATTTCAATATATATATATATATTTTTTTTTTTTTTTTTTTACCAATAAAAATGTGAAAAGTGCAGTGTGGATTTTTATTCAGCTTGACTGAGTCAATAGTTTTTTGAATCATTTTGCTGCAATTACAGCTGCAAGTCATTTGGGGGTATCATTCTAGCAGCCCTAGCAACATTTTTACCAATTCATCTTTTTTTTTTTTTTCTAACAGCTCAAGCTCACAGTGGATGGAGAGCATTTATGCACTTTAGTGTTCAATCCTGACACTCATAATTTCTTGGATTTGATCATTGAGTCATTTTAACTTAGAAATATGCTTTTAACCAATCCACTTCATCATCACTCTGGCTCTATGTTTAACATTGTTTTACCTGAAGGAAGGAGAACTGAAGGGACCAACTGGATTTACACAGTTTATGTCACACACAGATGTGGGCTAATTTACTAAATCTGGAGGAAGCTGGTTGCATTGTGTTTTTCTTCGCAACACCAGAGTAAAAGGAGCTACTGAAAATTAAAAACCATTCATCATTTGTCCATTTATTATGCACTACTTTCTGTTGGTCTGTCACATATAATCACAATAAAACACATTTGTGGGTGTAGAAGAGCAGATTGTCAAAAAATTCAAGGATTATTAATACTTTCTGCTGGCGCTGCACTGAGCAAACTTTGAATTTAACTGCAACTCAGTACATATTAAAGTTTTTAAAATTGCACTGGGAGACTTTTGGTTCTTGAGCAGCGGTGCCAGTGGCAGCAAGGAGGAGCACGGCTTATTATTTCACTTCAATATAATCACAATTTTTTTTTTTTTCTTCTGTCTGTGTTTCGATGTCTGTGATGCGTGTCACGGTGGGTGTTTGTTCGTTCGTTGGGACTCGCAGACAGATAACCACAGAAGAAGGAGAGCAGAGAGCGAAAGAGATGAATGTTCTGTTTATTGAAACGAGTGCAAAGACAGGCTACAATGTCAAACAGGTAGAGGCTGCGCACGCTTGTGAGTGTGCGTCCACAGCACTCGCTGCCCTGTTTTGATTGACTTCTGTTCTACACGCATGCGTGCTAGACATGTGCTTTAAGCGTCTGCTTTCAATGAGGAGCGTGATTTTGCTTTTCAAGCTCTCGCCCAACTGTTGTGCGTAATGATTTGGCCAAGTTTTGATCAGACGTCTTCGGGATGGGTATGAGTTTGCAAACCAACGACTGGCCTTTCTTGATTTTCGCAGTAAAAGTTTTACTGTGAAATCTTCGTTATGGAAAGTTGTTTCATTTCATGCAGTTTATTGGGGATGTGCATGCTCTGCATCTTGATACAATTTATCTCATGAGGATCCATCAATCAATAAAAAAAAAAATTACACCATCACCGGCTCAGTTGCACTAGAAAGGCACTCCATGGTTTTTTTTTTTCCGTAGACCTCTTGACTTATCAGATGCATGTTCATGCAGGAGCCCCAACACAAGCGCCTTAATCACTGTCAAGATTTGACAAAGCTCTGTTGGGTGTGTTTGCTTTGTTAAAGCTTGAGGTGAACTTGTGCTATAAAACATGTAATGTGATCACACACTGCATGCATGCTTGTTTCGACTGGTTATGTCCTGAAAATATTCCTGACGATATGCGTCCGCTTGTCTTTCCTGCAGCTTTTCCGCCGCGTGGCAGCCGCCCTCCCTGGCATGGATACAACACAGGACAAGAATAGAGAGGACAGTATCCTTTGTGTGCTCGTCATTGTCTTCGCCTGACATGACAGAAGAGTTGGGAGGTCTCCTTGCTCTCTAATGTCGCCTCATATCAAATCTTGCGTATAATCCTTGCCAAGGGGAAAGTCCAGCGCAGCTTTATGACGTCTCACTTTTGTCATTTAACCTATGAGTCGCTTTAGATTTAGTTTTCCAAGGACATCCAGCTGCAGATTTAGTATGATCTAAAAAGAGCGCCTTCCTCAAAGGTCTAAAGTATAAACAAAGTTTGCAAAATGATTGCTCTGCAAGGTTTTAATAATGTGTCTGCAAATCATTAGAAAGTCTTAAATGTATGTATTTAAAATTAAGATCTAAAAATGTCTTAAATTCATTTTTAAAAAATGTAAGATGGCCTTGAATACACCTTAAGTTATGTTGTGGCAGGACTATTTAACCTCATATATTCTATGTATATATACTGTATATTTTTTTCTCATGGGACTTTTCATCAGGCAACAGTTTGAGTCACGCAGGAATCTTCAGTGCATTTTGTAACGCGAGGTGGGTCAGGCTATTGCTAACTAACTGCTAATGTACCCTTGCTAGCTAGCTAACAAGCTTTTTCTGCCTACTATAGATAAGTGCAAATTTATCACCAGTTGACTGGACAACATTCATCAACACTAGTCTTACCTATTGAAGAATTGTATTTCAACAAAGTTGTTACTGTAGAAGGATATCCATTTGAGAAGCAGAGTAAGAAAACAATAGAGAATGGAGCCACGGATGCAGCTATGGTGACAAATAAGGGAAAAAGATAAAAAGGAATGGCATTTAATGTCTTCAACTAAAGTTAAGAATGTGACAATATCTATAATCTCACAAGTAGTACCATTTCTTCCTCGAAAGCCTTCAGTTCTTTTATTTATACATATATGTTGTAATACAGGCCTTAAATTTAATTGCTAATGGTCTTAAGAAGTCTTTAATTTGAGTTGTTGAAACCCTCTGGGTTTCTTTTAACAGATGAGGACAAATTGCCAGTGGTAAGTCTTAAATATATGAATGAAATCTCAGCTAAAATGTGGTAGTATGTTTTGTTCATGTTAGAATGATTATTTAGTGTTTAGCGTGACTTTTATAATCACTTTTTTCAACATCCCTTTCCTCCAGTTGTTTCCTGTTTAGGTGTTTGCTTCAGTGTTTTAGTTCCTCTTTAAATAGGCACATTTTTTCTTGTTCTGTGTTGTTCCTTAATCCACCAACCTTGCAGTGATCGACATAAAGTTGGAGAAACCACCCGAGCAACCGGTCAGCGAAGGAGGCTGTTCCTGCTAGAGTTGTCAGCTGTGCTGCAGGCGTTTTCCTGGAAGCCGGTCTTTCTGTAAATCTTTCCTTCACTACACCCGCCTCCAGTCCCCAGTCCGACTGAGAACACTACACACCCGTTACCTTCGGCTGTCGTGACTCCACCCGCGCTTTCATCCTGATGCTCTGAAAGCCACATATCACTAAAACTGAACATCACACTGTAACTGACATATGTACTGAAACCACAGACACACGTGGAGCTCACCTTTTCATAGAGCTGCTGTTTTCAGTCATTTCAGAAGAATATGTTGTTGCAGATGTTATCGGTCGTATTGGTGTATTTCTTTTTTTTTTTTTCTCAAAACCAAACCGAAAGCGAATGTCTGCTGTAAGTTATCTTTCCAGGTTTGTGTTTTAAGAGGGAGAATATTCATTTTAACAGAAGAACACTGCTTTAAGCCTAGTAAACTGTGTGAATGTTGTGTGCATTTGTCACTTGACATACTTTATGCCATAGAGAAAGATTTGGAAGACTTTCTGATTTTTAAATTAGTGGTGAACAAACTTTTTATTAATCGAGTACAGAGTGGGAATTTAAGTGGGAGCATGTTCAGTTTAAATACTATCACACAATCTCTACAACTGTGATGCAGCTAAAGTCGGAGACAGAGACCTTACTCTAAAAATTATGTTGCCTGAGCTGTCAGAGAATATTTTGTCACCTTTTTATAAGCACATATTATGAAAACACATCAGACTCGCACTACATGATTTTTAACGCCACATAAACGTACCACAATATGTCAGCCTCATTCACCGTCCTGCTCCTGCACGTCCTGAGGTTTTTTTTTTACGTCAGCTTTTTCCCTAAAGTTTCATAGACTCTTTTTTTTTCCCCCTTTGATTGTAGTTTTAAAGAGAGGATTTTCACTTAAAACCCAACACAAACTATATGGATGGGGAAAATTGTACCTTTTTAGGCTAAAATCGTAGAGGGCTTCCTTGGCGTCAGGTTTCGTATGAACTTGTTTGAACACTTTCAGAATTTTGTTTTATTTTTGCTTGTTTCTACTTTTTGGCTTTGATCTTTTATTAGTGATTTATCAACACATGTATTTAATCTACAATGACTTGAAATATTTATTTCTGTTGGATTCATAGTTCTTTTTTTTCTTTTTCTTTTTTTTTTTTATGACCAGTAATATTTTCCCTTGTGGTAACGAGTCCTGAATCGCTACTAAGATATGCATTCTTCTAGACGAGCTTTGACAGAGTCTGTGACGGATTCTGCTGTTTTTCTGGCACCTCTGGGTTGGAGTTCGATCATACTGATGATATTGTGCAATTCTTGTGAGAACTTATGCAGGAGAGTCCAGTGTGTATAGTATAGTTGTTAACATTTCTGTCTGGAATGGTTTTAAATGAAAGAATAAATTTACACTTCTCACAACTGATGTAATTCATGTGTTGCACCTTAAAAAACACCTAATAATGACACTTATGTCCCCTCATAATTCAGCTTTGACTTGCTGTATGTAAATCAGGTACAGTAGTCTATTTAAAATTTGAACTGGTGTCGAGGTAAACTGTCTAGATTCTTTAAGACGACATATATGTCATGCAGTAAAATACCAACATTTAACATGCCTTGTAAAAGTGAAAAGTATTTCCATGTCACTTCAAGCCCCACAAACAAGTGCATTTTATGTAATAGACCAACACAAATTAAATGACCAGGAAATGAAACATCGTTTGCTTTTTTTTGTCACTAATAAAAATCTAAAAAGTGCTTATTTTTAATTACTTCAGTCCCTCTCGATCAATAATGTGCACATCTGCTATAACTACATGGAATTATATTCATTATACTTTGAAGCCATGTCTGAATGTTTGAGGCACAGGTGTCAAACTCCAGGCCTGGAGGGCCACTGCCCTGAAACGTTTAGATGTGCCTCTGCTGCACCACACCTGAATAGCATAATTAGGTTATCAAGGCTCTGGAGAACTGATCTACACAAGGAGGAGGTAATTAAGTCATTTCATTCCAGTGTTTTGTACTTGTGGCACATCTAAAAACTGCAGGACACCGGCCCATGAGGACGTCTTGCTGAACAGTGAACAGTCTGCTTCAGCCATCTTCTCATCAGTTAAGATCAGCCTCCCTGTTTCCACTGCAGAAAATAATCAGAATCCCCACAGCATAGTGCTGCCACCACCATGCTTCACCATGACTAGGTCAGTCAATGGTTGGTTTTCTTCTACACGTCAAACACGCAATTTTAATCGCTTTGGTGTCACAACATAGGATAATTTGTAAGACTGGCGCAACAAATTGCTAAAAAAGAAAGCAATACTAAATAAAATACAAATTAGCATGTTATTTGAAAGTTATAGCAACACAAATAAGTAAGAAATACGAACTGAGCTGCTGTCTCTCAAGAATTAATGTATCAATAGTTGCACTCGAAAAATAAAAAATGTGCCTTTGACCTTTCTAAGTTGTTTTTTAAACAAATTTTTATCTGCTATTCAGGCGCTTCATAATGTCTCCAAACCTCGCGAGAGCTTTCTAGATTTTTCCTCACCATGGCAACCAACATCAACACGCACTAGGCTGCTTCGTCTTAGTCGATTTTTCAACGTGAGTTATTTTCTCAGATAGCTAGCAAGCTGTAAGTGTTTAACCTCACCATGAACCGTGATTACTACGAGACTCTTGAGCTAAACAGAAACGCAACAGACGCAGATATCAAAAAGGCGTAAGTTCCACTTTTTTTTCTTTTTTTTTTTATTAAATCAGGCTGTCTGTGAAAACGTTACAGGTTTTTTTATTATTATCATATTTACGTAGATACCGACGTCTTGCGTTGAAGTTTCATCCGTGTAAAAGCAAAGAAGCTAAAAGTAGGGAGATATTCCACCAGCTGGGTGAAGCCTACGATGTTCTCAGTGACCGTGAGTTTGTTCTGAACTCTGCTGCTTTTGTCTTACAAACTGCTCCCACAATGCCTTGCGAAATTATTTATATCCACGAGATGTTGATTTAGTGTGCTAAATACAAATGTATGCAACACTTTTCAAACTCTTATTTACGGAAGAGGATTAGGGCCACTGAAAAAAAATAAAACAGTTTTGATTTTAGTCAAAACTGTTTTATTTTTTTTCCAGTGGCCCTAATCCTCTTCCGTATCTTCCGTACTTATTTGTAAATGCTAGTAAAAAATAAATGTATAATTTTCCTTCCTCTTCACTACGTTGCTGGTCTATCTCTGAAAATCAGTCAAAATCACATTAAAATTTATAGTTGTAAATTGACAACATTTTACATATTTATTCCTTTTCAGCAAGAAAAAAGGCAACTTATGACAAATTCGGTGACGAGGGACTCAGAGGTGGAATCCCTGTAGAGTTTACCAGTGGTGGAGCTTGGTCCTCCAAATATGTCTACCATGGCAATCCTGACAAAACGTTCCGACAGTTCTTTGGAGGTGACAACCCATTTGCAGGTGAGAAAATTGCATTCAAAAACCATATTGTACCTTTTGTTTTTAATTCAAAGCTGCTGAATTTATTGTGTTTTGTCTTTCCTGCAGATTTTTACACCATAGAATCAGCTCTTCAGTTCAGCTCCCTGGTGGTAGGAGTTGAGAAGACACAAGATTCTCCAATAGAGAGGGATCTCCCTTTGTCCCTCGATGATCTCTTCCACGGATGCATAAAGAAGATTAAGATTTCTCGCAGGGTAGATGCTACTAACATATTAGAGAGGTGTTTTTTTCCCCCTCCTCTGCTCAGTGCTCTTCCTACATTAAATCATTCATATGTCCATTAAATGGAGTGCTTCTGGAGTACTGTGATTCTTAAAGTGGTACAAGTCACAACAAAGACGTTAATCTAACAATATGTCAAAACAGTAAAAAAATGCTGGATTACAATGTACGGCTACAGCACTGGTCAGAAGTTTGCATACGTTTGTCTTCACCATTATGATGTAGTTTTCAGGTTGATCCAATAATACAACACAAGTTTCAGTTGATTGGAAAAAAAGCTGTTTGATGAACAAGTTTGGGTTTATTCTGGATTTTCTTTAATCCACTCAAGTTTTGAATCATTGTCCGCACTGTTTCCATGGGGTTTCTGGACTTGGCCTGTCCAGAAGACTTTAGCTTCCTGTATTGACTCCCAAACCAGTTTCAGTGTATGTTTAAGATCCTCATCGTGTTGGAGCAACACTTTGTGTGCAAGCTTCATTATTGCATCATGGTAAAAATGTTCAGACACTTAGAGCAGGTAAAAATGTTCAGACAAATAGGCCAAAAATGTGCATCCTACTATAGATATGATGGCTTTCTTATTATTGGGGTTTTCTACATTTTGTCGTGTGTGTTGCAGGTTATGAATGAGGATGAACAAACTTCCAGTATCAAGGACAAGATTCTGACTATCGAAGTAAAACCTGGATGGACGGAAGGCACCAGAATCGTTTTCACCAAAGAGGGAGATCAGGTATACTTTATCTCAAAGGTGTTAAACTCATTTTTGTTTTGGGCCAAATCAAGATCATGAATGATCTTAAAGGGTGAGTTGTGCCAGAGTGTATTGATAAAACCAGTTCACAAACTGTTAAAATAGCAATGAATTCTTAAAATTAAATAATATTATTGAACATTATAATTATTTTCAGTCTCTCCAGAACTTTGTGATACTTTTTTGTGATTTTTTTTGCAATAAACATCAAAGTGTTTGTGGTACTAATTTGGAAATATTTGCGATATTTGTGCTTATTTATGATAGTGAATGCAATTTTTTACTACTCGCTGTATGGATCATGGATTATAATCTGACATTAATTAAGGCTGAGCCAGCTGTTTAGTGCAAGTAAGTTTTTGGCAATTTTTGAGGAAAATATTCAATAAACTCCCAATTTGTACTACAAAAAAGTGCAGGGATTTGGTGATTTTGTGTGAATTTCCACAATAATTCTCAAGAAACTGGATGGACTGATTGATATAATCTGGCAGTAAACAGATACAAACTGCATGGATTTGATTGAAAACATAATATTTTTGTTTAAGCACATTTAGTGTTTAGTCTAGAAACTAGAGGGCCACATAAAAAGCTACAGCGGACTGGATGTGGCTCACGAGCCTTGAGTTTGACACATGTGCTCTATTCTTCCATTCCATTTCATCAGCATTTAATGAATTAAGGAAAAAAATTACCAAGATATTCATATATTTAACTTGTCCCTGTACCTTTTACCACTTAACAACAGATGAGTCAGTCAGCAGCAGCTTTAACCCTCGTCCCTCCTGACCTGCTCTCTCATAAGTGAAATTAAAGCTGCAGTATGTAACTTTTATAAAAAAATATTTTTTTTTTCACATATTTGTTAAAACTGTCATTATGTTGTGACAATATGGTACGAGATAATCTGTGAAAAATCTATTTCCTTTGCTTTCTCAAAGTGCTAGAAACAACCATTCAGTGGCAGGAGAGTTTTAGTGCTGTCAATCACAATCTCATGTTGCTGCTCATCCTCCTCCCCATCCCTCTGTGCTATGCTGTAACTAGCATAGCCTGTTGTAAATGCTTAGTCTAGTTAGCATAGCTACCAGTGACGGCAGATAAACATTTTTCCTGTAATGATATGTTGTTTTTCCACCATTAGCACATTTAGCAGTGAGTGAATGAGGTTGACTGACAGCACTAAGACTCTCCTCCTGGCTCTGATTGGTTGTTTTGGCTGGAACGTTGCATTTCTTTAGCTAGCAGTAGTAGTTCAGGGAGGTTTCACAGATTATCTGTCTCATAACAAACTGTCAGCTTTAACAAATATGGAGAAAACATATTTTTTGTTAAAGTTATATACTGCAGCTTGAATAAAACGCAACTACATAGCATTTTTTGAGAAGTCTGGATTGGTTCATCTGTATTTTGCATGTTGCCTATGACTGTTGCTCGTGGGGAGAGACATTTCAGTAAACTAAAACCAGTAGAAAAAATTTAAGCAACCTACTTGCATACTGTATGCGGACTGTTGGATGGAAAATTCATGAGCAGTAAATATTGTGCTAGTTGTCAATATTGGACCAAAGAAGGCAAAGCTTTAAAATTGTGACACTTTTGTTGGGTCAGATAGACTCAAGAAATTGTAACAGCAGCTGCGTGGGGGGGGCCCAATTTAATTTTTTGTCATGGGGCCCAAGATTTCTGGCAGCGCCCCTGATTCTGCAGCAGTTTTTTTATATCTATGTATTATACAGAATTTCTTAGCATGTATGTTGAGTAGTATAGCCACTGACAAGTATGGTTTATTGTGAATAATTTTTAGGATTTTACATATACATATTGTCATGTTTTACCATATATGAACAGGTTGTTGTGCTTTAACTCTATTTATGTTTTTTGTATTTTTGTGCTATTTGAACAAAATAATTTCCCTGTGGGGATGAATAAAGTAATCTTGAATCTTGAAAGGTCAGACTTGAGGAAATTCAAACTCATTCAGGCCTTTTAGACCAGGTTAGTCATCCTGTTGTGTTTTATCTGCAGGGACCAAACTGCATCCCTGCAGACATTGTGTTTATAGTGCGAGAGAAGCCTCATCATTCGTTTACAAGACAGTGCAGTGACCTCATCTACAAGGCCAAGATCTCTCTGGAGATGGTGGGTCATGTCTGTGTTTTATTGTCTGCCATATTTGTGTCGGTTTCTTCCTCGTTTGTTTTTCCTTCCTTCACATATAAAAATATCTGTCAGAAAATTCTGTTTTTTTATTTGTCTACAAAGGAATTGGTGATGTAGGAACAGTGCAATAATCAGAAGAAGCTCTACACCTGCAATGTTAACATATTCCCCTCCCAACAGGCCCTGACTGGCTTCTCTGTGGATGTGGAGACGCTAGATGGCAAGCTGCTCACCATTCCTGTCAATGACATTGTGCAGTAAGTGCTTTCTCGTGAAAAGGCCTACCGAACGGCATTCATTTATTCTTCTGGATTTTGCAGTAGCTTCCTATTAGAGGTCAAAGATCAACAACAAACACAGATGGTGTCAAAAATACAGCCACTCTGTGTCAAGTGTATGCTTTAATATCAGCACCACTTTCTTTTTTTCCCCATGATGAACCAGCCAGTCGTACAAAAAAGTGCTGAGTGGAGAGGGAATGCCGCTGCCGCAGGATCCGACCCAGAGAGGAAGCCTCATCCTCACCTTTGACATTGAATTTCCAGAAAAGCTCTCCGCCGAAAGCAAGCAGCTGATCAAGCGAGCTCTAAATCTGAAATATTTACACTAGTTTAGCTAAATGTGTTGCACTCCCAAAAACTTAAAAAGGTTTGCTGCATTAGGTATGAGCTGAAGTGTACACTGAAAGCAAGCTAAATGGAAGGCAGCTGTTTTCCAGTAGCAGAACTTCAGGTAAGCTTCAGTGGTTATAATAAAGCTGTTCCGCTGTGATTCGCTGCCATCAAAGCTCGCTTCAGCTGCTCGTACGTGACAAACATCACCACGTTCCAGGAGCCCAGCCGTAAGAACGATGGCATGAAGCTAAATCGGGAGAAAACAGAAAAACATTGTGCTTTATCAGCCTTTTGTTGCAGCCACCAAGAGCCAAAAACACCACAATACAGTGAAAAGTGCCACAATCAGAATTAGAATAATATTTAGATTTTTAAGTAATTTAAGTAAAACTGTAAGTACATTCAATAAAAATAAATATATAATTCATATATATATATTTATTTAAAAAAAAATGTAATTCAATAAAAAAATATAAATTGTATATATTTTTTTTATTCAATGTATTGGCAGTTTTATTTAAATTACTTAAAAATGTAAATATTCTAATTCTGATTGTGGCACTTTTGACCCCTGATATTCTCATTCTTATGTTAAATATTTCAGAAAAGTCTCTACAGTCTTGCCTTACCCCTTATAAAAGGCAAGCGGACCTTCTTTGGCCATCATGGCAGCAGCACAGTTGAGGACACTGCTGTACTGGCCGAGAGCGGAGTTCATATATCTGGTTTTGACCACATCCACTGGGGAAGCGATCACAGTTGTGCATAACCCGGCACCAAAGGCTGATACGAAGTGGCAAGGCAGGTTGTCTGTGGAGTACAGGAAGCTGCAGTTCCAGATTCACACTTGTGTTTCACATTGGACCAAAGCCACTACTTTACCAGACAGGGGAGTGGAGGTGAGGAGGAAATCCTTAATGAAGTCATATGTCACCAGCTCTGTGCAGTTAACAATGGCATTGCGGGCAATGTTGGGGCCTGTGCCTGAGTGCACACACACGTATTTGTCAAAAAAGTTAAACTGCAGTAATTAAGACAGCATCTCTTAGGCGCAAGTAACCTTTCCAGAGACCACGGATGCCTTCCTCCTTAGCAATGGTCTTGTAAGCATCGATGGTGCCGCAGTAGTGCCTTGCGTACTCATTAGACCTGGCCTGTGCCTGAAAACGGACTTTCACCACATCTGTGGGCTGAGCCAGAGCCACAGCCATTCCTCCTGTGGTACATCCCGCAAGCAGACGACTGCCGATGCTGACGTCTGAAAATTTGATATCAATTTTGACTCGTGCAGGCCTTAAGTAAAAATATTTTGAGTCACAGAAACTTACGATCAGATCCTTTAGTGTAGAACTGCTTAACAGAGTCATAGAGACCAATGCGGACAGAGGCAAAGCTCATCTGTCTCTGGAGCCCTGCAACCAGCCCGCTGTAAAGACTCAGAGGCCCCTCTGTGCGCACCATGGTGATGATGGTGCCAAACACACCCCGATATTTTACTGCAGGAACTTTCCCCATTGCTTCAGAGATGCTGGTCTCTCCTTGGACCTGTGTAGGTAGTGAAAGAAAACACACTGGCTAACGAATAAGGAACAAAATAAGGCATTTAAGCTTAAAGATGCAGAACGTTAACATACTTGCAGCCGCACTTTAGCAGTATCCAGGGGAAAGGTGAGCAGGTCAGCAATGCAGCCTGCAGTTCCTGCACCCACAAACTTAACAGCTGCTGTTGGAGGCACATCCACTGGCTGAAATCCAACCATTTTTTAAAAATTATTATTCTCTTTGGATTAAAACTAAAATTCAATGGCAGCGTTTGTATATGGACCGGATAATTATCTGATCCAAAAATCTGAAATAAAACAGACTTTCCATTAGTAAATCTATTCCACACTGCCAAGCAGAATAACATTTTTTGTACTTAATGAATCTCCATGGCATGCTTGATCCTTAATTTTCGAGTAATAAGTGATGCATCTTTCTGATATAAGTAATAAGTTAACTTGTAAACTCTTATTTTTCATCTATCCATGTGTTAAACGAAACGGATGGAACGCTTTATTCTTACCTTTACTGGAACAGTCAGTTTGACAAAAACACAGAAGATCAGGATTCTCTGAAGGTGTCTCTTTGGCTGAACTTAGTTCCAGCTATAAACCAGCTTCCTTGTTTTTCCATAGAAGATCTTGCAGAAATGATGTCAATTAAAATCATACTCTGAGTCCTGATAGAGCAATCATAAGTCTGAGAGCAGGGCAACAGTTTGACAAAATAAAAAAGCTGCAAAAACAGAAAAATATTTCAAACAAAAATCATCAAATTTTACCTGTATATGTGATTTGTTAAGATTAAGATGCGTCTTTAGGTGGCACTGTCTGAATGGATCTGAAGTAATGACTGGGGAAAAGTGCAGCAGTGTGGAGAGAAACAGAAAGAGCGAGCGCCTCTTTAAATACTGCTGTGATGCTGTTACATAATGGTGCAGCACGTGTTTTCTGTGGTATCTTATAGGAACAATGTTCACTGATCAGTCAGGCAGAAGAGGCTGACCAACGCCATCTTAGTCTATTTGTATATGAATGTAGACTTTAGAGCAGGTTTGTCTCCAGTCTTTATTACTAATTTAATTTCCACATAAAATTGTAACATTATCAGCAACAAGCAAACAAGGCTCTTCATTATATTTTTATAGAATAAATTAACAACAACTCTAAATTATTACTTCTTTCTTTTTTTATACAATTTGTTTAAGTCAGCCGTTTAGATATGGGAGTGTTGCGTATTATTAAGCAAATGCTGAGTCATGCTGAACATACAAAAACACAGGGAGCGCCAGATTGGAGCCATATGTCTCGGCCCATAATCATCTAGCCACCAGTTTCAGTCAAAAACCTTTTCCAGTTTTTTTTTCTTTCTGCTTTGTCCAGTGATTAACTACCACTCTGTCATTAATCTTAATTAAGTTTGCAGTTGTTCTAGATATCCGAGAAAATTTTCCACATTTTGTTACATTACAACCTCAGTCTTTAGCAGTCTTTTTTGGGATTTTATGTGGCAGGTAATCAAAGCTATTACAGAATGAGAAGGAAGATTAAACATGGTTTTAATTCTTTTTAATTGATAAAAAAAAAGATAAAACTGTTGTGTGCATATGTATTCACCTCCAAAGAGTCAACACTTAGTAGAACCAAACATCATTGAAATTATAGCTTCAAATCTTTTTGTGTTATGTCTCCACTAGACATAGAGGCAAAAATTCTTCTTTTTTGCAATATTACTCAAGCTCAGTCTTATTGGATGGAGATTCTGTGAATGGCAATTTTCAAGTCTTTCCACAAATCCTCAATTTATTTATGTCTGAACTTTGATTAAGACATCCTAACACCTCAGTGAGCTTTGATCTAATCCATTCAATTGTAGTTCTGGCTTCATATTTAAGATATTTATAATTTACCCATGTGGCCCTTGTGACACCCAGCATATGAATCTTGTCTCTTTGACTCCATATTTAAAATCCACTGCCACAAGTACTGGAGTGAAATTGGACAGAAACCTTAAGTCAGACAAGCAAGTCAAATCTGTGGTAAAAAAAAACCAAGTTTTTTCTCAGTGTGAGAAATTTCCAAAATCAAGACAACTTTGTCTTGGAAGGATTTTTTTTACCTCATGCCTTGACTTTTGTAGTGCGCTATATTTCAGGGTCAAACCAACTCCTCTCCCTGACCTCCCGCTTGTTCAAAAACAATCGCACAGACGAGAACGCGTCGCTGCTCTGTACTGGCTTTCTGTGTGACAACTGATTTTAAAATGGTTTCGATCCACGCTATCTCTTGGACTTGCTTCACCAGTACTCTCCTTTGCAGTCTCTAAAGTCAGCTGACCAGCTGTTGTTGACCGTTCAAAAGACGAGACTAAAGCTAAGTTATAGAACAGGTGGCCAAAGTATGCAAGGCCGTCTTAAATGTCTTTTTTCGATGGTGTTTGACGCAACATTAGTTGTTTCTTCTTCTGTATGAACTGTTGTATTGTCTAGCATTGTTTTATGTATCTACTTTTCTTTTTGCTTACTCTTCAGATGCACTTTTGTGAACCATTTTTTTGTTTTTAAGTGTGCTTTATAAATAAATGGATTGGGTTGAATAAGGTCAATGTGCTGCAAGAAGATGGACTTTCTCTCTCAAGTCTTTTGCAGCTTCTTGCAGGTTTTATTCCAGCATTTCCCATCAGCCCTGAGCTTTGCCGTCACTCAGGGCTGATGAGTGACGGCAACGTACATCACAAAACTGAAAATCATGTTTTTTCTTTGCTTCACAATCATGCTCTACTTGTTCTCTCACATAGAATGCTCAAAGAAAAAGCTATGAACAAAATTTCCATATGACAAACCAAAGAATTCAAATCTTAATTTGCAAAGATATTTGAAGTTTGCTGTTGTAGTTAATTTTTTAAAGTGATATTGAACTGCAGTGTCTGTCTCATCCAGATAGGCGTCCGCACCGCTAGCGGTCACTAGGCAAATATAGAAGAAGCAGACATGTGATATCCGAGGATTGTGAAGTGCAGCGTTATTACCCAGGGCTCGGGTACATGTTGTCCTACATGTATCGCTGCAAGATGGCGCTGTCCCACTACTTGTCTCACTCACCCAGCCTTGAAAATAGATCATGCTGCAGTTCTTCAATGTAGCCAATACCAAACCCTTTCCTGATCAGACTTCATGCCTTTTTATGGACAGTCGATATTTTTTGGGTTCAGTTTGAAATTGTTAAATAATTTGTAACTTCAAAAACTTTAGATTTGTCACATATTACTGGATCCAATAGTTAGTATTAACAGCGGAGACACAGGCACACATACTATTATCATGTAGCATTTTATTTAACAGTGCAATTCTTTTCTGATCTCTAGTTTAATGACAAAGTGCACAACTAACAGAACTAAAATATAATTCTGTTTCAGACAAAATTTTACTTGATATTTTTAGTTTTGCAAACTTAATTTCATGACCCATTGACCAGCAATAAACCATGCAACTAAACATGAATGTGTTTACAATCAGCGATCTATTCCTAGCCATACACCCAAAGCAACAGTGTAAACATTTTGGCAATATTGACAAAGGAGGTAACATAAAAGTGAAATGGTCAATGTTCTTGTGGAAAAACTTCTAAATATCAATTCTCATGCAACAGTGCTGTCGATGTGACTGGAAAGTTCATCACTGTAAACATAAAAAACAAACATCGTCAGACATCCTGCTGAGCAAAATTCAGTTATGCTGATATGTAATGGAAGCTCTGGTCATATCAATCCTGATGAATCGTTGTGCTGTGATCTGTGAATCCTCCTGGTCTTGCAGGAATGTTCCTGATTCTTTTGTCACCCAAGTCTTTATTGGCAGGTGGTGAAGTACAGTACCTGTCCTCAAAGGCCAGATCACCACCTAACTTAACAGTGAGGGTCTTTTCCCCACACTTCTTCACTTCCAGCTGTGTTGCACACTTTTTCCTCACTGCATCACGCCGCTTGTCATGACTTTAGCATCTTCGCATTCTTGCCATAAAAGTCCCTGACGAGCTTCAATCAAAACGGTGACTCCCAGTACTGCTGTGCTCTGGTCATACCCCTTTTAATTTGTTCATATGTCACAAACATGACAATATTCCAAGATCCAAGACGCAGAAAAGAAGGCATGAATCTAGAAGAAGCAGAAGAGGGGGATTTAAGTTAGAGAAGAGAGCAAGTATGTTTACTTTTAGTAACATCAGACCCAACCATGACAATGATGCCAAATTTCTCCACATTTGGTTTGTTTTTCCCCCAGTGTTCTTAAAATGCAGTTTTAATTTTCTTTTTAGCTCTTACCCTTTATAGAAGGCTGCAGGTCCTTCGTTTCTCAGCATCATCAGAGCGCAGTTGATTGCGCTGGTGTACTGTCCATTTCCTGAGTTCATGAACCGTGTTTTGACCACATCTACTGGAGACGCTACTACAGTTGTGCAGAAGCCAGCACCAAAGGCAGCTGTGAAGTGGCAGGGCAGGTTGTCTGTGGGAGAACAGAACATAAGTTACTTCCTGTGACAAGGATTTGTGTGTTAGGATTTTTCAAATGATGGCAGTCAGTTGATTGATTCTTTCACTCACCTGTCATTAGGTCATACTTCAAAATGAGTTCTTTGATCATGTCGTAGGTGACCAGTTCTGCACAGTTTACAATGGCATTCCTGGTGATGTTTGGCACGCATCCTGGAAGAAAGAATATTGTTCAAATCTCTGGTGTTTTTTTATGTGTGAAAGTAACATATTGAGTGACAAAGCAATACCTCTCCAGAGTCCCCGAACTCCTTCGTCTCTGGCAATTGTCTTATAGGCGTCCAGGGTGCTGTTGTATCTCCTCTCCCCATCAGCCACTCGCACCTGGGCTTGGAAACGCACCTTCACCACATCTGTTGGTTGTGCAAAAGCCACAGCCATGGCTCCTGTGGTGCAGCCTGCCATGAGTCGGGTAACAATCCCAGCACCTGAGCGGCAAGAATGTTAGGACCTGCTAATACGATACAAACTGCATTGTTCTTTCACTTTTTTAAAATACATAAAACTCACTCTCTGTGCCTCGAGTGTAGAATTGCTTCATGGAGTCATAAAGGCCGATCCGAACAGACGCGAAGCTCATCTGCCTCTGCAGACCGGCTACCAGTCCGTTGTAAAGACTCCTGGCTCCTTCTGTGCGCACCATGGTTTTGATGGTTCCGAACACACCCCGGTACTTCACCACACTGGATCCTTCAACCTTCTGAGACTCG
Organism: Brachyrhaphis roseni; assembly: GCA_903066815.1. Taxonomy (NCBI): domain Eukaryota; kingdom Metazoa; phylum Chordata; class Actinopteri; order Cyprinodontiformes; family Poeciliidae; genus Brachyrhaphis; species Brachyrhaphis roseni. The sequence continues at coordinate 4,770 of CAEFZY010047468.1, read as the reverse complement.
CCCTGGATCTGGGTACATTGCGGCGTTTATGAATCTTTCGCAGCACATAAATAAAACATCTAGAGTCATAACTATTTGAGGTGTATCTACCTGCAGCCTGACTTTGGCCGTATCCAGAGGAAAGGTGATGAGGTCAGCAATGCAGGCTGCTGTGCCTGCTCCAAAGAACTTAATCCCTGCAGAGGGCACCACGTCGGTCGGTTTCACTGCAACCATTTTTATTTCTGGAATTGGTACAAAAACGGACACCTTTGCTCTTAAAGACGTGTTCCTTCAATTGCAACTTTAGTCATGCGTTAAGTGGTTGTGCTTACCTTTACAAAATGATGCAGAGAAGTTTCAAGTTTTCTCAAGAATGTGGCAGGGCTTTGGGAAGGGTTCTGTCGTTAAAAAGCCTTTGGCCATAAACTTTCTCAGAAGTGAGCCAGCCAGCATACCACTGCTCACTAAAACAGGCAAGTAATCATCGGTTTGAGCATCTCAAGCCATTTAGACAAAATTTAACATCCTGTTATACCGATTAAAAGCATCAATTAGCATACGACATTTACCTTGAAGATTTTAATCCAATTAAAAGAAAAATGATAAGTTCCTCAATATCCTTAGTCCAGTACTTCCAGCTGGATGCTTACTGTTTCTCTGAGGACGGAGACGACCCCTGAATTTATAGGCACCTTTTGCACATGACCTGTTAGCAGCCCAACAAGTTGACCACACCTGTTTTTTGACTATCATGTGTACCAGTCTGTGACACAGCAGGATATCTGAGCTCCTGTTGATCTGATTCCTCACGTGTCTTTATAAAGGACTGGCACTGATGTGCACTCACTGACATTTATATCATTTTTATGACATTTTTCTGAACTTAATTTTACTCTTTTTTTAAGAATAACAATGTGACACGTGTGAAATTGAAACTCTATATCCAGGGCTTGTTATTTGCAGTAAATTTCCACATTAACTGTAAACATTCCAGCTCGTATTACAGGACAGACGTCACAGAGTGTTCTCTGTTTTTCCATTGGCTAGCTCGCACAGCCTATTAAGCTCAGAGGTGTGTACTCTAAATGTTTTAATGAGGCATATGCTCTATGATGATGTTGGTGCCCAACAAGAAAATTCTGATCCATTTCAGAAGATCTTGGAATTTCACCAACCCTCCAATGAGGACAAAGTTACGAAACCGCCCCGGCGTTAATGAACAGCTCTACTTCTGCCTCAGCCAATCCTATAAATGGACCACTGTGGGTGGATGCCACATCTGAGTGCAATCACTTCGACATCCCATCCAGTCTTGTTAACTGCAGCCAACAAAAAGCCAGGATGCAGAATGGAAAGTGTTAAAAGAGGAGAGATACTTGGGAGGCGAAGGGTTAGAATAGCTTGTGTGTTTGTCACTTTCCACAGCAGCTGCTGAGTCTTGATAAGCTTATGTAAAAGCAGACAACTGTGCCCCCACAAATATTTGATGATTCAATTGCTGTTACATGAGGCAGCATTATTCTGATCCCTCGAAATGCAAGTTTCATCTTGTTATATATAATATTGCAACTTTAAAGCACTTTGAAAAACTATTCATACACCTAGAACTTTTTCGATTGTTTTTCATTTTATAATATTAAACTTTAATGTATTTTCTTTAGATTTATGTGACAGTCCATCTGTGTGTAAGTTAGCCCCACAGATGATATTGATTTTGATGTCAACTGGACAGCATCCCTAAACATACAGCCAGAGGTGCAGTGCAATAGTTTCGATCACAGGGTATTCACCTGTTGGAATGGCCCAGTCAAAGTCTAGACCTAATTTCAACCGTTCAAATTCTTATTTATAAAATTATTTTTGTTTTTTAATTATATTCCTTCTACTTTAAAATTAGGCTCTGATTTGTTTTAGTTTATCTCATAAAATGCCAATAAAGCTTATTCTGGTCTAATAGTAATCTGACGTGTCAGGATGCAATCTTAAGATGTCTTTTTTGCAGCGCAACCATCTTCTAAATATGGCATGCCTTAAATGCCAAATACAGGACAAATTTTAAAAAAATCTGTCATGTCAAAATGTTCCATAGGTTCTTTATTTGTTTGCCAGATGGGATGACTTCATATACCATGAGATGAGCTTCTCAAAATCCTTCAGTTTTATTTTGTAAACAAGTCTGTTGACAATAAAGTCACCCTTTTTCTACTGTTTACATTACATCGCCGAATAATATATTTACTGTTTTTGAACCATAAAGGTTAGTTACTTAATGATGCATAAGATTAAGGGGAAAGTTATCTCTGCACGTATTCTATAGGGTTTCAGGACAAAAACAAAAATCCCAGACAGGATTGTGATGTTCCAGTTCATTCAGCATCCTTTGAGAAGAAATGTTGAGGAGGGACAGAGATCTGCTTTCCTCGCTCACACTTTCTCGAGAACACGGTTTGGGTAACCTTTGAGCACACAGTCTGGCCAGTAAACACCTCACTAGTCCGGCTTCAACCAGCCTGAAGCCCCTCCCGTCTCTTCCCTCCCTTGCAGCCTCATGAAGCGAGACTAAGCATTCGCGCGCTCCTGGTACTCTGAATGCCACAAACATGATTCGCTTCTGAGAAAGAGATCATTTCCATTGCTCTATAAATAAAGATCATAACACTGCTCCTCTAATGGGATAACTGCGTCACTTAAAGGTTAGTGGGACACAGGGCTTTGGCAGGGAGAACTTTATTTTTTCATCCACACACCCATTTGAATGTGAACCTTGCCCTAATTTCTTTGGTTGTTATTTGACGGAGTAAAATGCATCATCTTTTTTGGAAAGATCGTTGGAAATCTAAACCATTCCAACTTTTCTTTAATTCTTTAGTACCAATTCATTTTCAATAAAAGCTTTTGTGACATAAGGTGTTTCGACTCATGGATGAAGAGCTGTTTTACTGACACAGCAGATGGACTCAGCAGTTTGTTCATTGTTTTTGATGAGTTAGGATGGTAGCTTTTGCTTCACAATGTTCTTATTCGAGGAGCAGGAAAGCTGATCTAAGCTGATAAACTGGCTAAATATTTTACGATATTAAGTTGATTCAAGAAACAAAGAGCACACTAAATTATTATCATGACATATAACAATTAAATACTGTTGCTGTAATTTTGATGTAATTAAAAAAACATTTTTTTTAACAACAACCCACCACCATCATGACTAAATTCTGCCTGATTTTCATAAATCATTGCATCAGTAAATGTATTTTTGTTTACAGTAAGCTAGTGTTTTAACTGGAGTGTGAACGTTTCTGACAACCACGCCACATAGTTTTGAAATATAAAATGGGGGATCAATAACATCAAAATACTGAGAATTATTTATCACTCAGCAGGACACCATGAAGGGTGAACTATTTGCACACCTGAAAACTGAAGGTTCTGCCTTCCCTTTGAGTAAGTGAAGCTCGCAAATACAAAGCCGGTCACTGCGAGTTTGCATGCAGACTTTTGAATTCCGTTCTAAACTTTACCTGGAGCCAATGAGGACACGCCAGGAGAAAAGTGATCTCCTTAGGCAGTTTCTGCCAGTCTTTTTTCACAGAATTTTGGAATATTGCAACAGTCTGGAAATAGATTTTTCTGAGTCACTTTGCTTCTCCTTATTGATGAGAGTCTCCAGTGCAGAAACTTGTTTACCAGTGGCTTGTTTCCATTATGCAACCCTGAACCTTCTCCCACAGACCTCATGTGGGCTGTGATGTGTTGCCGTCAATCCGAGACAGAATAAATAAATTTCATAATGTGTTGACTACATAACTTTGATTAAGTTACTCCAAATTAAATCCAAATTTGTAATTTTAACAAGTTTTAAATGTTTCATAGAGGCAAACTTTATGTACATCCATGGTAAAACAGATTGTCAAACAATTATAAAAACAGTCTGATGTTAGTTTTACAGTTATAATTTCCGATTTTATCAGCCTCTGGTAAATAAAAAAAAACTGAGAGGGGAAAAGAACAGCCCCAGAACAGCAACGTGGTACCAGGAGAATATGTCTGAAGTTGGAACAAGATTTAAATAAGTCGGAAAGACTTATTTCCGACATAAATGAATCCTTCGAACACAGCAAAACCATGACTTTGTACTAAATTTGTAAATAATGACTTTCAGCTCACAGATCTTGATGTGTTGCTTGTGTTGTTTATATTTCAGAATCTTTGTGTCTAAAAATGTGGATAAGGTTTGTACATTTTCCATTTAGCCCGAACAAGAACATGTCAGTCATTTGCTACACATACACTATTTCTTGTGCAAAACCTAAGCTATCACATTATTTTTTATCTAAATTAATTTAAAAGTTTTCATTTCTTTTACTGCTGTACAAGTTTTCCTTCACAGTCTTAACATTATCACCGCACTTTTAAAACCCTCAGTCTGCTATATTTGATCAACGTATCTCTATTTTGCCTTAAAAACACAGTTACATGTTGAACTATCCATCCATCCATCCATCCATTTTCTTGCACCCTTATCCCTTGTGGGGTCAGGAGGTGCTGGTGCCTATCTCCAGCTGCGTTCCGGGCGAGAGGCGGGGTACACCCTGGACAGGTCGCCAGTCTGTCGCAGGGCAACACAGAGACAGACAGGACAAACAACCATACACACACACTCACACCTAGGGACAATTTAGAGAGCCCAATTAATCTGACAGTCATATTTTTGGACTGTGGGAGGAAGCCGGAGTACCCGGAGAGAACCCACGCATGCACAGGGAGAACATGCAAACTCCATGCAGAAAG